>JABVXS010000476.1:0-30947 GCA_013365335.1 Madathamugadia hiepei
ATCATCATCATGATCATCATCATCATCATCATCATCATCATTGCAAATTTCCTCTGGCATTTCGGGAAATTTTCAGAAAATTGACAAATTACCGGATAAAATGATTCAAGCGATATTTTCATACCTGTCATCGTGTCAGATTCTTGCCGTTGGGCAAGTTTGTAAACGTTGGCGAGAAATTGCTCAGAGTCCATCACTCTGGAAGGCTGTCTCTTTCCGACCATCTTTTGGTGGTTTACAGGTTTACCAACTAATTTTTTTCCTCTCATGTAAAATTATTTCAATTTATTAATTTTTTTCCTTCTCTGATGTTTACTGCTTTTTTTTGTCGATAAAAAAAATAGTTTTTCGTTTGAAAATTGCAATTCTATGGATTATAATTGATGGATTGCAGTGATTCATTTTGCAAAATAAAAAGGAAAGTAAAAAAAAAAAAATTTGATGGAAAAATTTTTTTAAGGTTACAAATCAAGATTATTACTTACACTTAATTGGAACACGTTTCACCGAGCTACGACTGATTGAACTGGCAACTGATTTGATCACACCACTTGTGCTTCATGAATTAGCTGCACGATGTCTTCAACTTTCATCCATGACATTAGGTGAAAACAAAAACAAAAAAACTTTTCGGAATTTGAAAAGTTTATGATGACATACATCCGTTTCTTTTTTTTCAAGTAATAGAAATAAAGTGTCAAATTGTTTAAACAAATGAAATCAACGATTAAAATTAATCAAATCTCTTGAATCATTTATCATTGATGAAATTTGAACGAAATTAATGAGGATAATGACAATTGCCCTAACTTTAATTATCACACTAATTAGCAAGGATTAATTAATTGTAATTGCTTAAAAAAAGAAAAATTAAGTAAAGTTTGCATAGTATAATTGAATGCGGATCAAATGATAACAAGTTATTTAATGTCGTCAATCAGTGTATCAGTTGAAATAAAAATGATCAACAATTTCACCAATCGATAAATATCATATTTATCAGATTTTTCAACAGCCATGCAACTTCACGATTTCTCAGATTTGCAAAGTTTTCCAAGTAGATTACGGTCATTAACAATTTGTTTAAGTGGAAATATTTTTCTGGAAGGATTTTTAAGAAAAATTTATACATTTATCTCACCAATAGAAGTACTACAAATTATTGGTAAGCAGTTTTTTTTTTTAATTTTAACGATTATCGTTAAATATACCATCAAACTTAACAGCAACTATTTTAATGAAAGTTTGACTTTTAAATTATAATCAGCAAAAATTGTAAATTAATTTTTTTTTCAAAGTAAATTTAGCAACTGAAATTTTTTCCTTTCATTTGTCAAATAATTAAATATTAGTTAATTAACATTTTTCAACAGGTACATATGAAAAGATTGAAGACGAAGAAGAGGAAGTTTATGAGACGGTTAATATACATAAACTAAAACAATACATACCAAATCTTCGTGTTGTAAATTTTTGGGGGGTTAGTTTGATTAAAATTAGTTTTGTTTTTAAATTTTTTCTCACATTTTTTTCCAATTTCTGATTCAAAATTTTCATATTTCTATATGTGCAATAATATCATTATCATGTTTCTTCAGTTCCTCAGCACTTCTATGATGCTTCACATACATTTGACTAGCATTGTTGACGAGATTTAAAAAATTTCCGTTTGCTGCAATAATGAATTTTAATGGTTTTCCATTGAATTTTATTATTTGAATAAAAAAATTAATCAAAATTCCAGGTACCATTTATAAGAGATGAACACGTGGAATCAATATCATCAAATTGCGCTCATTTAGAATGCCTTTGTGTGAATTACTGTACCAAAGTTACCGGATCATGCCTGCGAGTTGTGCTACAACGTTGCAGGAAACTTCGATGTCTTCTTCTCGCCCACACAAGTTCGATGTTCACATCAGTGATAGCTAATAAGTGACGTTATAAGTAGCTAACTTGAAGGAAGTCTGCGCATTATCACTGTTAATATACTTCATCTTATCTTTCCACTTTGCTTTCAAAAACTTCCCTACCGTATCCTAATTTAGCTAGTAAATAGTGCTTTATCGTATCCAAATTTGCCTCAGAAAGCACCGTATCCTTATTTAAATAATGATCATAACTGCAGTATCGTATTCGGCTTTACCACTAAAAACTCTTCCATCATATCTTTCCCTGATTCACTGCTAGTGAATGCCTTACCGTATCCAAATTATCGTATCCCAATTTAGTTCAAAAACCACCTTACCGTTTCTCAATTTGCCGCTAAAAACTACCATCATAGCTCATTCGATTAAATGTTTGTTTTTCACTGAAAAAAAAAACTTCAAAATACTTCGGTCTAATTTATAGGAATGTTGTTATTCCCAGTAATTTCTAACGCATCGATTTTTAATTGTAAAAAAATAAAATTAACCCTGCAACACTTGCAATTTATTGAAATGCAATAAATTTCAGCATTAAACAATGAAATTGTAAAATTGGTGGAATGGGAGAAGACGAGTATTGATGAATTAAATATTTCGGCCACTGAACTATCCTCAAATACATTAATTAGTATTTTAACTCGATTAAAATATCTCGTTTGGCTTGATGCATCTTGGCTGGAAAATCTGAACGATCAGGTGGGGGAAGTATAAGATTATACCGCTGAAAGAAATTAATTAGTTAACTGCCATCGCAAAGCACAGAATTCTCCAATAGCAATTTAAATAAGGTTTTTCCAAATTAATTTTTTTTTGCTAATATTTTCAGGTTCTCGATGCTTGGCTAAGTTCCGATTCCACTGCACATTTACAGTATCTTAATTTAGACACCTGTGATTCACTTAATGAAACATCATTAACTGAATTCATCAACCGAATAGGAAGCCAATTATTAGGAATAAATTTGGGTGGAAATCATAAATTATTGGAATATTTCTGGACAAATATGATTCCCAAACTTACAAATATCAAGCAAAATTTTTATTTTTAATTTTTTTTTCCTCTTTAATTAGGCCAGTTTTGGCTAGCTAATTTTTGGCAATGTTCATTTGAAAAACAAAAATAAGATAAAAATATTTGTGAAATTTTGATGCAAAATCATCAAATTACAATTGATCATTAAATTAATATAAAATAGTTTAAAGTTCTTTTTCCCGACAAAATTTGCTTGCAAAAATTTAAAAATTAGAATAAATTAAAAAAATGCGAATGTTATAGAATACTTGTGATGGGTACAGCAGAAGATTGTTGCTCAAAAGTGTTTGCAAAAATTCATATTGATCAATTTATTGAGAGTATCGCTCAAAATTGTCAAAAATTATGTCGTCTTGAGATTCGCTGGGACAATGAAACATTACGATTCAGTGATAAATCAAGGTAAAAAGAAGAAAAGTTCAGGATTTCTACTACATCATTCACTCCTCATTCCATTTCATCCGTCCGAAATTTTTGACAAATTCCAATATTTGCAAAATATGAACGAATCATTCGTGCTATTTTCATATCTAATTAATGCTGTTCTATTTTTAGTAAATTCATCGATAGTCTTCGAATAAAGTGCCTTAAAATACACTCGTTAGTACTATCTGATGGCCCATATTATGAAATGGTTCGAGCTAATTTTGAAAGAGCTGATCGATTATCTGTTGTCAGGTAATTCACTCATTTAATTTACTGCTTTTAGTTACTGCAATACAGTATAGTAGAGTAGTGAATCATTACAGTAGTATAGCATGTATAATAGCGATAGTATAGTAAGAAATTATTATACTACAGAATAGTACGTTATAGCATAGTATAGTGCAGTATAGTATCTTCTTCTTAGCGTTTGTCCCACTGCTGTTATAAGGGTCTGCTGTTATAAAATGTCGCCTACAAATATTAAAGAAATAGTGCAGATACAAAATATTGAAGAAATAATGCAGTATAGCATAATATAGTATATTCGTCATACAGTACAGTATAGTGATATAGTAGTGAATTTAGTACAACAGTGATCACTGTGCTAAAAAACTAGATTTTCAAAGTAGTACGGTAAGTTATCAATGTTTTCAATTATAATATTTTTCACCGACGATATTTTATAAGGGTTCAAGGCTAACATTATAATGATATTCTGAAATTGATAAAAACAAAAATTTATGGAGGCATTTAATTCATTTACTAAAAGAATTTCAAGAGACATTAACGATATATCGCATTTTGCAATTTTCTATACTAAAAAAAAAACTCTTTGCTAGAATTTATAATTTACAGGACACTAGAAATGTGCCGTACAGGCGTAATGCATTGCTCAAAATACTACAATCAGTTACTGTTCAACTGACTGATAACGCCGTTAACAATGTTTGATTAAGATGAATACCTATGCCTTACATTGTTTGCACCATTTAATTACGTTGAACAACATCCATTTTATCAATCAAGTCGTTACCAATCAATTACCACAGATGTTCATCATTTGCTGTGATCTTATAAGATCAACGCACTTTCTAAAATTTCCGTGACGACGAAAACTCCGCAGAAGAAACTTCTCATTACACGAGTTACAATAATTTAACTATCAGGTGCTTTAATAATAATTTAAACATTGCAAGTGTGCAAATATTCCGGATAGGAAAAGTGCAAGGGAATGAGACAAAGAAAACCTTAATCTGTGATGGCAAAAGTTCAAGATTTGATAACAGTTTGTTTCATCTAGTATATGTCTAGTTTTGTTTCATACTTTTGTCGCATAGCATTCGCGACTTTTCTTTTTACTATTCACAAATTCATATTATTCTGTGCCAGTAAGGTTGAAGTTACAAACCATATAAACAAAAATATATCTCTTCCAAACAACAATAGAAAATCGTATCAATCCTTTCTAAAAAACTGATAAAAAAAAAAAAACAGTTTGTGAAAACACTTATCACTCGTTCAAACTGTGTATGTTTTCCCTGAAATTAGGGAACAAAAGAACAGGGAATTGCAAAAAGGTTAAAGAAAAAAATCAGAACAGATCACAGTAAATAACAGGTTACTGGCAATCATCAAACGATAAAAATTCATAAAAACAAAAAATATTACATCGAATAGCAGGTACACACCTAATTAGCATTTGCCTTTCGAGAAGACAAAAGAAAAAAAGAGTTAGAGAAAAGAAATTAAACATTTCAAGTATATTGCAACGAAAATCACCCAAGGATAGAGATTTTTTGGAAAATCATTTTTGCTTCGTCAGAATAAGAATACTTGTTAAAGAAAAATTTCGTAGATATCTATACAGGAAAATGATTGAGGAACAGTGACTGTACATTGCAGATAATTCTTTTACGTAATCAATAGTTGCAATGATATGATAATATGAACTCATATGAGTGATACTATAAACCACTATGTACAATGTCGTTAACGAAAGAGGAAAATACAATTCAATTCATACGATATAAATTAAAGAAGAAAACATGATGAATGAGATTACAGATCAAGGAATTTGTAATTGCATATTAATTTCAAATAATGAAACGATTAAAAAGTGTAATAATTCTAGTAAAATGTTTATGGATATCACTTTTTTCCGTAATTATTAGAACCCTACGGAAATAAAGCTCAGAACCATAAATGACAGCAACTATTATTTTCAATTTCTTGAGAATTTGAAGCAGTTTCATTCGGATGGAGAACACATTAGCTGTCCCCGTAAAACACCAGACGCTGTCATATATATGACCACGGTACATAGAGAGGGATTCCCATTTACCGATGAATCCTTTTCATATAATGACAGTACGGCAATGCCGAGCAGTGAATATAAAAACAAAATTCAGCAGGATTATTAAAGATGGCATAAAATTTGTGAAGCTGCTTCACCATTTTCATAGTAATAATACACTTTATTATTCCAAATATCCAGACGTCATCTACCTTTCAATTTTTTCCTAATTTCTCAATTTTCTTATCAGTTTTCACTGATGGGACCACTTTATTGCGCATATCATTCGCATCCTTCTTATCCCATACGTTTTCTTTCAGTTTCTGAGCGGCATCTGCGTCTGAAGTACTGCACGCATTTTCCCCATCGACGAGATTCAAGCTATTCGCGAAACCATTCTCAGGAGCTTTTACAGAGTCATCATCAGGTGTTTCACGTCCACTGGCACTAACAGAATCAACCTGCTCGTCGACTACCTCCGAATCATTGCCATCATTATCAACATCATTACGCTGATAAACGGAATGTTCTATTGTATCGCGCTGCAAAATGAAGCTAAGAATCAGGGAAAGTTTATCAAATGGAACCCAAAATTCTCAACAGCAAAACAAATAGTTGGTATTTTATGAGCGATATAGTAAACCTATTACTCACCGTGACTTCGCACTTTTGACCATTGACAATGTGGATTCTCCCGTATTCCAAACATTTATCCGCAGAAATCTTGTTTTCGAAAACAACGAAACCAAATCCTCTAGGATTGCCCAAAATTTCAACTTGCTCAACAGTCCCGAAATTATCGAAATACTGCCGCAAGTCATCTACAGTGTGCCACGCCCAATGTATTCCTAAAATAAATATCCCGAAAATGAAGTACTTTTGCCACATCAAGGAACAATACGCCATTTATATCTTTTCAAAGGCTCGGACCTGACAAAGACAGCTTGCAACCCGGTTCAGGTTCAATTTCCAAGAATGAAGGAGGATCATTTGGAAGCAGGGGTGACATCTGTTCACGAGGAATAGCACGCTTCGGATCGACCACCTAAAGAAAAAGTGTCGTAAATACTTCAGGCATACACGTAAAGCCTGACAATGTGATATAAGCACAAAACAATCCTTGAACGTTCCCTATCAACATATAGATGCATACCTTGTTGTTTATAGTATGTGGTCTGTCAGCCATAGCAGCTTCAGCCATTTGAATAGTCGCAAATGTAACGAACCCGAATCCACGTGAATATTTTGTCTGTGGATCTCTGATAACTATGCAGTCCACAACAGTACCCCACTGCGAATAATACTGACGTAGCTTCAACACAAAATGTCTTAGATAAGTAAATATAAGACATAAAGACTTCGTTCATTAAATGGCCGAAAACTCACATCAAATCGCAGCAGCAAAACCAACAACGGTAAGAAGAAAGTTTAAAGAAATGCATTTATTTAACAAAGGATATTAAAAAATTCGAGAAGCTTCACAATAAAAATGAATGATAAGAGAAATAACATCTTTTACAACGGATTCGCAGCCTGTAAACTTTCAGATAATTCCATCTGAAGTGAATAATACCTGCTCGTCCGTCGTTTCGTGACTTAAACCGCCGATAAATAGCTTACGAGCTTGAGGTGAACAATCACTGTTGCAATGTCCCATCATAACTCCGTTTTGGTTCAATGGTGGAAAAGTGTTTGCCGTATAGGGAGGGAAAGCAAAGGGATGGACTGCAGGGATATACGACATGCGTGGACCATTAGGACCCTGGATCGACATTAACATCGGATGTGGAATATTCATTGTTCCTGAAGTTCATTTGTTAAAATCATATAAAATCAATGGATAATAAATGGTAAAATAATCTTATGCAAGATTCAAAATTACTCCAACACACACTAACCATTAGGATACACTGATGAAAACATATTTGACACGTTACAACCACCTAACTGATGGACAAGGCCAACACTGAAACTAAAATTTATACAAAACCGATTAAATTAACGCAATAAATACATGATAGGTGCGGTCAAGTCGGACATATACCCCCGCAAATAGAATTGGAATTCGAGGGATCGTCCTTCGTTCCCCATTACACCCTGATCCCAAATAAGCAAACTGGAACCTCACCACAATTCGTTCAAAATGATGAAATAATGTAACGAAGAAAGAGAAGTCCACTTAAATAACTACCAATAAAATGATTACATGTAAAATACAGTAATGACTTGTATTATGACGAAGGTTTGAATATGCTAATGACAGTTATGTGCGGCGAAAGATTTAGAATGACGTGTAAACGCGAAACAAAACTTTTGCATACTATATTCAATCATAATTTATGCACAACTTAATCATAAGACTCCTAAATGACAAATACAACTTGAAAAAACGACGGCTCTCAAATGACTTCATCAAACAATTTCATTCCATTGTTTCTTTGTTACCATACGCAAGAAAACGCTGCCAAATACCCGCCTCCCGTTATTCCGTTATGCCCCAATAGCTCAGTTGGGAAACTCCAGGATGTAGGAGGCAAATGTTCTGGTGGATGTTTCGTTCGTAATTTCCCACGGAAATGTAGTTTACAGTGGAAGTTGGATGGGTAACTGGTACCCACACCGGATATCCCCGAGAAAAAAATCACTGCAAATATATGGAAGATTTATTAAAAACCAAAAAGGAAGAAATCTGAATAACATATTTGTGTATATTAGGGATTTTCCGAAAACAATCATATCGGTTTGTGGAATTTCTGCGGAAATTCGTAAAACTTCGCTGTTTTTCTTTGTAGGAATGATTTATTCCACATAAACTGCATTCATCCTGCACGTTTTCTCATCAAAATATTCCTAACAACTCAAAGAACGGAGCAGGCGATCTTCCCTTTTCCGAATGTCTTCGTTGGGTGTTCTAAATTCCGGAAGAACAGACTTACACGGAAGACATGCACTACAAACAAGCAAAAAAAAAAGAAAGAAAACATCGAAACCAAATAATCCATTTGATTCGTACGGTTCCTGACTAAAAGCCTCCACAGTGAATTAGAGCTGAAACGCCAATAGAGATTATTACTTATTTATCCAACACAGTTTCATTATGGAGGATATTCCAGGTAAATCGACAAAGTTGGAAATTTTTCTGGAGCCCATTCCGCATGTGAATCACAATACGATGCAAAGGAGCCTCAAGAACACGTAACAATTTACCAATAATGTCCACTTTTGGATTGTTTAAAATTCACTCCAACTTCTTCCTGAGCCATCGTATTCCAATAAACTACTTATTTTAGAATTCGATGCATGATTTTAAAACAAATGCTTTGTACTATTTTTGTGGAAAAGCAAAAGCCAGAATTGTGTGAAACTTTCCAGATTTCCATTTTTTTGGAATCAAAACCAAGCTTGGAAACGTTGAAAAGGACAATGGATGACACGTGCAGCGCCCACGGTCCAGCAGTTTATATTTTCTACATATATTGGGGGGGGGTCATTCACGATAGCGCCTTTTTCTGTTTACTGTAAAATAACTGAAGATCCCAGTCTAAATTACTCTAGCACAAGCACTTCCAAAATCTGTTTTGTTTGGCCAACACACAAATGCCCTTCAGAGCACACCTTCTAACACTACAACATCTCGTTCCTGCTTCCATTCTGTACACATGAAATGAAGCTACCTGCGAAGAAAACCTCCTATTGATTGATGGTGACTCAAAGCGAAAAATTAACGATCACATTATAAATTAACTAACGGTTTCCTTTTCTTCATTAAGTCATAAAGATGTAGAATAAATCAAAAACTACGGATGACTTATGCCACATTTGCCTAAGCGGTCAGCCATATTAACCAAATATCTGATATTTTTGAGCCTTAACAGCATATGGTTTAAAAATAGTCAACTATATAATGTTGAAAGTTGCAAATGTCCAACCATCCGTATCATAAAACCCCTAGGCATTTGCAAGCCCGACAAAGCCTATCGCAGGTCTACCGATAAAGATTCACATTGCTAGCCGTTAAAACCGTTCTTTTCAATCTAATCATCGTTCAAAAGTTATCAGTGGTTCGGACGTACGGTCTTCACCAACCAACACCTGGCACACATCACATTTCCAGTTTGCATGGAAGCTTCTGGACTACATAACCTGTCGTGACTCGAAACTGCCCAACCGTTGCCAATTCCAAACCGTGCTGAAATAATTATCCGGATATGGGCTTCGTATACCGTTTTGTGTGATGAAAGGCGAAATACAAAAAATAAATAAAAAAATAAACACTTCATATCGAAGCGTAAAATGTCTAAATGAAGTAAATTCTACACCTTGCAAAATCACAAAGCTTTTAAATATATTTACAACAAATTAAAACGATGTGTCATACACAATTGCCGCTAAAAATATTATAGTACCAATGATGAGAAAAGGGAAACGAAATAAGAATAAAATCGTGAGTCGATTGGTCGCAAATGGACGACTGTTGATGCCGTTGCAGTCAATACTGTTTCAAAAACAAATAATAATCTTCGAAGAACCCAATCACAATACGAAATGTTAAAAAATAAACATAATTGTAAATAATGAAAACGAAATTCCGGAAATCATAAAATGCACGAATCGATTATATATAAATATTAAAATGTATATATAAAATTAAAAAAAAAATGAAATCTCGAAAGATATGACGGTCAAATGTTGAAATAGCTCCAAACTGCGCCGGGGTAATTTCGGAACCAACTTAATTAATCGAGAAATAATTTAAAATCTACTTGTTACTTCATTTCTAAGCTAGATTGGCATAAAATACAGATAACAAACGCAGAAGAACGGAGCGAAATAATACTAAACTTATTAATTATAACACAATCTTGCAAATAAAGAAAAAAAAACGCTTTGATGGACGAACTGTCCATATACAATTGTTAAAACAAAAGTTATTCAAAATACCCACATCACTTCTTATTGCCAACAACCTTACTTCTAAAACCTTTAAAAAGACCGATTTAGCAAAAGTTAGCTTGGTGAACATTGAGGGGGAAGGAATAAAATGTCGAGTCTGCAAAACACGCCTAAGCAACAAAAGGTAGTGGGTTAACTAAACTAACATACAGGAACACCGTTTATTTATTACAATTGGCACTTGTCATAATCAAAATTTGTAAAACAAGACTTACCTAATATCATGACCTAATATCATGTGAGGTAATGAGAGAAATATCAAAAAAGAATATTAGTGTCCGTAAATTAATTACCAACGGTGGACAACGGTGATTAGTCTAAGCAAACACTGGGCTCGATTCGAGTGTGGAATGGTGTGTGCCTATGTGCCCAATAATATGTTTCAACCTAATATGAGAAATACTGATGCACAAGTAATGGCTTCCAAATGTATCACTACTTGCTGCCATCCTCTTCATCAGACACTATCAGAAAAATATTGTCATCTGGCTCCTCGCGTGAACTTGGATGGTCTGAAATTTGTCCTTTTTGCCCACAAACTGAAAGCATGAATGGAAAACTATTTAAAAAAAAACCTAATTATTAAGGTAATGGTCCTAAGGATGAATTGCTAACAGCTTTGGCTGCCCGAACTCCTGTGAAATAATACCATAATGCAGATTAATTACCATGTTCATCCGGAATGATAGCTACCATATCGCTGATTTGTCGTTTCGGACGTTGTTGTGGTCGGGTTGTTGACGACCGCATCTGCGATCCTTTCCGCTTGTTAAAGCTGGAAACTCTGGCAGCTGAAGCACCACAAGTTCCAGGTGAAAGCATGAGCGGCGGCGGTAACTTGCCTACCGAAGAAAGTGGCCTTGGTGGTCCGGTGGGTGTAGGAGGTCTTATTTTGTTGATCTCCGTGGCCATAGAGATTCTCTGCTTTAATGATGGATCATGGTGAAGCTTCACGCCTCCAGCTCTATTGTATGCATTTGCGATTAATTCCGTAACTACTTCAACAGGTGTGCCACTAACATTAGACTGACCAACCACTGCATTCACCATCTGCTGCACATTTTCTGGATTGCTTGGTCCCAACGAATTACGGATATTGGGCGGAGGCTGAGACATATCAGGTGGAGGACAGCTTAAACCTCCTGGTCCTGACATAAGATTTGGCGGTGGTGCAGCCATGGAAGGCACCAAATTAGCAGGTCTTCGTCCTGAAATCAATCCACTAACAGGCAGAGGCGGAGGCGTGGGAAATGCAGAACCAACATTTGGAGCTCGAGGAGGTGGTACAGAAAAAGATGGTGGAGGAACATTCATTGAGGGTAAACCGCCAAGTACAGCATTGTTCCGCAATACTCCTCCCTTGATATGTGGCATGTTTCTCTGGAACGTTGGGTTCGAAGATAGAGCTCTTGAATCAACACAACTGGTTGTTTCGGTATGACTTAATAAATTAGTGGAGATGGAAGATGTACAAACACTTGTTCTTGCAGCCAATGATGGTGCTAGTGGTGGAGGAACTGAGAAATCTGGAGGTGGAAGGCTAACTGTTGATGTTCCGGAATGCAGTGGCATTATCGGTTGTACAGCGGTAACCGCAACATTACCGGGTTGTGGTTGCATGTTCTGTGAAGCAATACTGTTTCCAGGTAATGCACTCAGAGCATTACCGATAGGGGTTGAAGAAAGCGGTTGAACGGCACCAATCACATGCTCCCGAGGGTAGAGTGGAGCAGAAACAGTCGATGCTGGTACTGTCTGAGACGGTATAATATTCGAGCTTTGCAACGTTTTCAAAAGAGCAGTGTTCGATAATACGACTGGACTATTGATAGGAGCTGTTGCAAAAGGTGGAGGTGGCTCGGAGAGATTTGGAAGAGGTACTTGCGAACTACTTTGAATCTCACTCGATTTCAAACGGGTAAGAGTATCATGATATGTGCTACATAGAATATTGTCAGTATCCACTGAGCTTGATACTGTCCTGAAATATTTCTAGGATTGCAAATTGTTGAAGTACATATCTCCGTGTTCAGTAATCCTGCCTTAGTGGTTAGTTTAATGTTTTTCATTACGTTTTAATGTTTTCTTGTTGGGTTTAATTTTTTTTGTAGGTAAGTTCTGTAAGATTATGGAGTGGTAGGTTCGGTTTTATAATACATGGAGCATTAGTACAACACTCCGTTTCATTAAAACAAGGTAATTCGGACAAATTCTATCATCTTTACGCAAATTAGTGGAAGAACTATTTTCAAGGCCTAATTATTCTAAATTATTTAAAAAATGCAGTAAAAAATACCTCAATGAAACACTTGTAGGAAAATCAGGCCTTGGAGAAGAAGGCTTATTCGGATGAATAAAACTAGTTGGTCCTTGTGATCCTGAGTGCATCAGACAGTGCTGACTTACTGTTCGTATGCCACCCTCATTTTCTAGAAGCAAAAAAAAACGGTAAAAAGAATGTGTCAATATTAATTAATTGGAAACGTCCCTATTCTCCAAATAAATTACATAATCACTTACCACCAGAGTCTAGTTTGTTTAAGGCATTAGTCTGCACCATAGAAAATGATGCTGTTGATTTGTCAGAAGAGTCGTAAATTTGTGGTCCGATAGACTGGCATGCTTGATTTGAACTGGCTGCATTACCGAAGCTCATTAGCGAAGGTGGGCCGTCAGCAAATCTACCCAACTGAGGTGATATATCATTAGCGACCTTTGGAAATAACTCATGCGGAGGTCCGCTTCCAGAAAACCTGGAACTACCATCACCAAAGTTCAACCTGCTAAATAGCGGCTTTGGACCAAGATCACATGTACTCGTTGAAGGAATCATTGTAATAGATTGATCTAAAGGCGCAGGACCGTTCAAGCCAGGAAACAACGGTTTTTTGCTGCTGATGGAAAGTCCTGCCTGCTCTGAATTTGCACCTGTATGAGGGACGCAATCCAGAGCTTTAACTGGATTTGTTCCACTATCGTTCCTTAGGAGTGCATTACCGGCCCTTAACCCAATGCGACTTATGTTTTCGAACATTGCGTGCTCATTTAAACCACGACCGTAAACTGTGCCATTCCTAGCACCCAATATTCTCTGCGAATCGCTAGGAATACTTCCCACTTCATTGAAACCCATTCGACCTCCACCGCACCTTTCTTCGCTCTTTACAGTTACTTCGGGATCACTCCCAGGATTTAGCCGTATGTTTGCATTATCAACCACCTGAGGTGGATCGAAAAGACCTGGCAAGCGAAACCGTTGCTCGAGCTGAAAAGGAGTCGTTCCTCCATTCAACTGTAAGGGACCTGTAAATGCATTAAAAATAAGTAAATAGAAAAGAATGAATAGTGTTTCTTATCTTCTATAGACAACTTATGAACTTCCTTTACATATCAATTGCTTCGCAAGGCAAATAAAAAACAAAAAAGTATAAAAACAGACGGCTCCAAATATGAAAATTGATAAAATACCGCCAGAAGATGATGCAGAAGGATGCAGAGTTTGGGGTGCAAGCGGAAGATCCATTCTCAAATGCACCGGTACGCGGACATACAGTTTCTCAATGTCATCCTTCACCTCCATATATATGTCTCGTAGTGTACTAAGAAATTATATAAGACTATAACGACAAATAAACCACCGTTGTTAAAAGAGAGAAATCACTAAGCAGCTTTAAATTACTTTCCAAAAGATAAAAAAATAGATAGATCTAATTTGAACGTAGGTTCGAATACACAACACTCAAAATATTGCTTATAAGTCATTAATTCATTACATTCTCGAGTAAAACTAATGAAGATGTAAAACCACTTACTTATATTGAGTTTGTCGACCTCGTTGCAATCGCTCCTGCTCCTTACTGAGGTCACACATTCGTGCTATCATGTTTCTGAGTTCTTTTTCAGACATATTAATAGCCTGAAGTATATCATTTAAAAGAAAGTACTAAATAAGCAACCATACAAAAAAAAAAATGAACCTCGCTCTCCTGAATACTGATGACCTTTTCGGTACGTTGACGCAAAGTATGAGGCTGATCATTCGAGCGAACAGGTTCCACTGGTTTACTTATTGACAATGGTGACAAATGAGTAGCTGCAACAGCCTCCCTCAACGGCCTAGGTCGTTCTTCAACAAGTATCTGTTGGTGTTCTTGCTAAAAACATTATGAGATGCTAAAAGTAGCTGCTTGAACACAATGAACTCTCTCTTTTCCATAACTAGCATGTATATCTTGAGAAAAAGAAAAGTTCCAGAAATGTGCTTACTGTTCTGCTATAGGCAAGTCACTCAAATTAAGAGAATGCAGTGGAAGTTTGGTAGTGATTACTAATCCGGAATGGAGATAACGGTAATACCTCATCATTGTGTTCTTCCCAGCGCCTTTTCCTCTGTCGCTTTTCATCATCGTTGTCGCAACGTGGAGATTTCTGCAGTTTCGGTGATCTGGAACCATTAATTTGTGTTTGTTACCTAAAGAAATCAAAGCGAATTGCCAAATCAGACTTAAGATGGAAACCTAAATATATAACTCACATGACTGTTTGCCGTTCGTTTCTTTCTCTTTCCCGTCGCTCCAGTGATGAACTGCAAAAAGCAGAAAAACCTCTTTTTGAAAATTCCAGACTAAAAAGAAACACTTACAATCTTGATAACATTCGAAAATCTTTAGGATTAAATTTCATCGCAAGCAGTAGTGAAAAATATTTATCGAAGTACGTACTTTATCCGTGCATTATTACTAACCTCCGAACAGGAAGTTTGGATCTGGAACTGAAACTCATATTTTTTAATTTTTCAAGCGCTGTCTTCTTTGAAACATTGACGTCTGCTTTCGCCATTATATCCTCTTTACGGTTTGAATTGCTCGTTCGTTGATCCACTATTTCACCTTCATCATTCGACACCTGAATTGTACACCGTTGTTTTAGTAAGAGAAAAATTTAATCTATAAACGCACTCAACCACTGAAGAGCAAACTGTTTTTTTTCAATCCTGCTAAATTATCTTACATCACAGTTGGATGCATCGCTCACTTCACCATCTTCTTGCTCCATAACTTCTACCTGAATTGAATATTTCATTAGCAAAATTTTCAAATGTCTCGATGAATCACCGAAATGCAAAGCGAGCAAAGGAATATCAATGTAGTTTCCCCGAACAAAATAGAGCAGTTTTATAAACAAACCTTATTCGCAAATGATTCCTCAACACCATCCACTTCTGTCCCAATCATATATTTGGATGTTTAGGGGCTATCTAGTGCAATGAGACTGAGACAACTGATGTTTTCTTTTGCGATCAACACGACCTTACTCCTAGAAGGTATCAAACTTTCACAGCAAAGAAACCTTCTATAACAGACAAATGAAGAACAAGACTTTAAAAAAGACGATAAAAAGGAACGAACTAATCACAGGAGTGAATAATCGACCAGACCCTTTCATGAGATATATCGTATAATGCCGCAGGAATATCATTTCTTAATCTGAAATAAACATTTATAGACAGCCATTTCTGAAATCAAGAAATATGTAAACTTAGATGGGTTCTACTTCCCTTCCTTTTCTAATTTTTTTGAGTCATCACTTCCACACAATTTTTCTCACGCGGAGGTGATCCACTAGCATACCAACGTATCGTATCAACTAAGACAGCACTAGTCATTCCGATGCACTATAATGAAAAATACTTATACAGTAATAAAACAAAATCTCGAAGCAATTAAGAACCAAAAGTACAGGTTAGTTGCTTCATCTGATTTTGAATAAAAATACTTAGTGGATATCAGCGCAAAATTGGCAATGCGTGGACTACATTACGTTTTATATTTCTAATATCTAGTTTTATTTCAAAAGAAAAACGTAACGGTTCTATAACTTTGATCTCAATAACAAGATATCTTAGCATTAAAAAAAAACTGTAATGTACCTAATTAACAAATTTTCCAAAACATGCATAAAAATTGCAATAAAGAGAAAAAACAACAGGTCTGCAACACCTACATACAAATTATAAATAAGAGAGCACACGACCTTTGACACGAAAACATAATCATTCACACCCCACCAAGCACCATCTCTAACCACGCTACTTCTGCATCGATCTCTGATCACACAACTTTTATGCAGTAATTTCAACGGCCGCATTTTCTAGACTACACCTGAAATGCGGACACTATGAAAATATGCGTATAATTGGAAAATGGTGAATGAGCAGAAGGGTACGACAAAGATCGATCGGTGGTTTTCGTTATCGGTAAGGGGTTGGAGGTGTGGAAGCGAGAGTGAAGTGACGTTGGTGGGGTTGATGTAAAGTGACCGACTGGGTGTTGTGACAGGCAACAAGGAACAGTTTTGTTGATGATTTTTCAAAAATTCGAAAATTTGAGGTCAATTTATAATGTTGGCTTTCCATTAATGTATGATAGTGGTATAATGGTATAATAATTTTTAATGGATGGAAAGTGAAACGAATGGGAAGAATCAATGTTTGCTAAAAAATTTAAGTGTATTTATTGAGGTATCTCGGGATTATTTCCCTTCTATCGTGAAAGCATTCATTGTACTGTTGGTTTATAGCCTTTCATTCAGTTATATCGAAATGTAATTGTATCAATGAAATTTGTTCATTGTAGGCTGACTGCTAAATTATTTTTCTCGTAATTGAAGTACTTTTTACATTCTGGTCTGGATTTAACTTATAACTTCATCATACAAATGGTTGGCTATTGGCAAAAATTTTCGATTGTGAACTGTGACACGATAATAATTTTGACTAAACACATAGACCTGAAAGGTGACCTGTATTGACCACAATGATTGTTGTAAAAGGGACGGAACGAAGTGAAATATGATCATCTATGGCTAGAATGATCGTGGAATAAGGTATGCTAAGATTCATTGATGCGCACGACAAATGAATCGTATTATATTAGCTGATGATTAGGACAAAGGAATGCAATATCTTGAAGGTCTAGTAATTTCGAATTCTCTGCATAAATTATGAGTGATTGTTTAGAAACAGTGACTCTAGGCCATAACAATCTGGCGATATTTCGGATTATGTGTTCAGGTTACAGGTCATGGGTACAATTGATAAATGGACTTGACCTTTCGTTTTTTTCATTGCTATCCAGTCGAGAATTGGACAATGTAACCTTTGATCTCCTGTCTCAAAGGATGAAACTGATTAACCGCATTATTTCATCATATGTGAAGCTGGTAAAATATGTCAGCCATGTAAAACTGTCTTACATCTTAGCTCACCATATCCAGGGGCAATCCAACCTTTGGTCCTCCCACCTCATCACTCCTTTGTATAAGCTTTCTTGCAACATATGTTCTCATTTCATCTATATCAGGTTGGTTTTGTTAGAATTTTCTCTTTTGAATCGTATTTTATTGTAAAAAATTTTAATGCATTTCATATTATCATGTTTGTTGTAATATGTAATAATTACGTGAATAAGGTTTGATCACCCCCCAAGTTTGAGGTTTAGTTATTCAAGCTTGAGGAATCAATAAATTATATATGGAAGACTTCGACAGTATACGTACAAAGAAGCGCACCAGTACAGATTCGAAGAAATCCACCAGCATCGGAGACGAAAGAAGTCAACGAGCTGGAGAAGAAAAACGTTATCGTTTTCACAACTTGCTTATTGTTGTGGTGTTATGGCAATTTGCCATAAAATTCTCAATTTAGCGCTGAAAATATCATCTTTTGAGCTCTGAATCATGTTCAATTCAGTCTTAGTTTGGTTATTTTTATGATTTAGAAAATTAAAATATTTTGGCTGAAAGGTTTGCTTTCAGCTTGTAAAGTATTAATGGTTAACCACTGGAATGTTGTGCATCCAGAAATATTCATTCTACTCACATCTGTCGGGAAATTTGTGTCGTCTTTGTTTAGCGTTAATATAGTTATTTGCGGGAGATTCTCAAACTTGGGCAATTAAACCTTTTATCTGAACAAGAAATAGATACAAATGCGATAGATAACAAAAATTAAATGGTAATGATAAACATGTATTTGAAAGGGGAAGCTTGAGCGTAGTTAGTTGTCTACGTCGTCGTCGACGTCGAGTCCAAAGGTGAGCTGTTGATCACCCTTCGAACAATCTTGTTCCTCGAGTCATAATCCACTGTTTATATACATTTTGTTCCGTCGATGTGGGCCAATCAGATGGCGACACATCGTGTTTGACTAGTTGGCGGTAGTCGACCATACGGCGGTAGAAGTAGAACATGTTGGCGTCATTTGGCGCCTTGCAACCTTGACAGGAGCATAATAAAATTCGACATTGTGGCGCTATCTTGATCTTTGTGACTTGTAACTTCGCCATTTTGGCGACAACATCACAATTGTAAGAAAAGATCTACAACCTCAAAATTTCAATAAATTCATAGGTGTCTTGCTACTGTTGGAATCATAGGTTTGAGCTCCCTGAAATGTTCAATGCAGAATTGTTTATTTTGTGTATCTATAAATTCTACATTGTTAATGAAAAAATTTTATATGCTGGATCATTTACATAACCGGATCATTTAAATTGAGAGAAGAAATATTGGCCAAAAAAGGAAATGAAACATTACATGTCACTGGTATAACGGTTGTTTCACGTTAAATTACCAAAATGAAATACTTGGCCACTACCCTTTTATTGCGGGAAACTTGCTAGTTAGCCCAAAAAATTTGGGTTTTCACTCAGCTAATCACAGGTAGAGTGATAGAAACTAGTGATTTTGATGGATGATCTCATAAATTTTTACCATGGCATCAAATTTATCCTATTATCGAATAACATAAAATCACACGTGATAGACCCATTGTTCATTTTAGTACTATTTCTATGATGTGGAAGAAGTGACCGATTGGGCTTTTTGATGAACTGATCTATTGCTGATAAATTATCAATGTGACAGCAAAGAGATATTCTAAACAAATATATGAAACGTTAATGAATGTGATGAATTAATAATCATTATTTATAGTTTTTTCTGATTCATCGTTGTCCCTGAAGCGGGCATTGATTGTTGAAGCAGGTTATGTTGTAAGCATTGTTCGTGCTGTTCGATTGTTTTGCATTCGATTATGCTTACTTCTTGTTGGTGTTACCCACCGAACATTTGCAAAATCTTCCTAGATTGATCACCAGTAATTCAGCCATTAATTAACGTAAAAATTATGAAATGAAAAATTTTTGAAATGGAAAAATATATAAATGCTATAGCTGAACATAACATAAGCAATTAATTATTCAATATTTCTTACATTTTACAAAAGAAAAAAGAAAATGCTTCAATTCACAAATAATTGAAAAGTTGACCGAAACCACAAAAAACTAATTTTTTCAATGAAATTTTTTCATGAAAGTTCAAATTATTTTTTTTGAATGATTACATGTCAAATGATTAATGTTGTGATTAAAAATTTTTTCGCGTTTTCATTATCGACTGGAATGCTTCTTTTTTTGTAATTCAAAATTTTTCATTGTACTTCTTGTAAACGAAAAAAAAAAATGTGCAAAATAATTTCTACAAAAAAGTCGAATAATTAATCATCTGAAAAAATTCGAATAGAATTGCAAAAATGTTGAATTATGAATAAATATTGCAAGGGAAGAATGAAAAAATAAATAAACAATTATTTGTTTGTGGATATGTTTTAAAGAAAAAAAAACCGGGAAACAACTACGTATAATCATAACCATTTCCGGTCATTGAAGACTATTACTTCATTATTTTTCGCTAATTAATCAATTAATTAGCTGAGGAATTTTATCGGATCTCGAATGAAATCACTTATCTACGATTCACATGAATTAACTTACTCGGTCAAAATTCCTTTTAAAAACTAACCCTACCTTAATTAATTAATTATGGTTGTTTGAAATCGCTTCTAGAAATTCTATGTCTCTTAGTAAATAAATAAATTAATTATGATGTAATTGATAACAATGGATGAAAGAATATTCTATCCATTTCCTCCAATGTTACCTTATTGCCGTTTCATAGAACAAAATGAATTTTCGGCTGAAATTTTGATTGAAAAATGCGTATGAAACAGGATTTAAGCATGCCGAACCCATCGCAATTAAATGGCATATTGCAAATATTGGCACGGAGAAGTCAACGATTTCGAACGTGTGAAGTACGTGAAATACATTCAACGGTAACCACGCAACGGCAAATACGATCACCATACATATCAGTAGGAGATGCGTACGTCGTTGACGTCCCACTACCGATCTGCAAATTACAATTCAGGTCATAAATACTGCATTTAAATCACATCTGTTATTTCATATCCAGTCATTCTTTCCGTCCATTTCCAATCATTCCTGTGATTTCATTTCAAAGCGAAGAAAATATTTCTTAAATTTATCATAACATCCAAATTTAATTAATTTCATTGTTTTCTGAAAAATCTTAAAAAGTTCAATTTTAATCATTACTTTTTCCAAATACTTTAATCTGTATTATAGTTTGATAAAATGAAAATATTCTTCAACTTTCCCATCAATCACAATAGTAATACAAAAAATTGATTAATTGATTAGTGGCAATGATGTAAATCAGTGAATTTGTAAAAATTTAACTGACCTAAATTATCTATACCAAAATCTAATTTGTTTACGAAACGATTAATATTTAATTTTCTTTTTTAGAAATTTCATCCGTTAATTTCGACTTTAATAAGTTTTAACGATTTAATATATACTTTAATTTGAACCGTAATTAAAATTTCGTTTTTAATTCAAAAAAAACAAAACAAATGAAATTTTACTTCAGCCTTTTGTTATTGAAAGAATTTGCGTTGTTGAAATTTGTGTTGGGAAAACGATTGTTCATCCTAAGGTGCATTCTCATAGCGATGGTACAGTAGGCAAAAACAATTGATATTAGTGGCAAAGCATACTGTGTTAACAGTACTGCCAATGTATAAGTTCGTTTACTTATTGGCATCTAAAATTATTTCATCAACATTTCAGATTATTTAATATTAATTTAGCTATCTATTTTTTGCAAATTTAATTATCTAATTCAATTACAAATATAATGGGATCCTTTCATTACAAGTAAATCATATTTATCTCAAAAATTCCTTTATCCTTCCTTCATTTCGTTTCTTTTTTAATTCTCTGTTCCAAAAATTATATTATTATCCCACAGTTTTCTTGCATTACGAATTCTTCCATATTAAAACATATGAAATTAATCAAAGCAATGACTAAAATGTATTTCAGTGAAAAAACAAAAAACAAAGGAAAAAAGAAATTGAAGCTTTACCAAATTCCAAATTTCATTTTTTTCATGACAAATTTTCAACGAAATCCCGCATTTATCATCATCAAATACCGTATTTAAATCAGACGTTATCAATAACGGTAATGCTAATGCAATGGAAACAACCCATATAAGGAAAAATAATGATAAAGCCAAATTATTTTGACGTTTTCGTTTGGTTGGAAATATAATTACTGCACAGCTAAAACAAAAAAACAAAAACAAAATTGGAAACGGGAAGTGGAAAAAAAAGCAAAATTTTCCTAAAATTTGAAAAAAAAAGCTAATTACCGATCAAGTGCAATTGCTGCAATGGAAAATGTTGATAAAAAAATTCCAAAGCCAAGCAATGAGCCAGTTATTTTGCACATTGCTAAGCCAAATGGCCAAAATGTATATAAAACCTAAGAAAAATAAAAATTTTTTTCTTTTTGTCTCCATCAACCAATTTTTAATTTCAATTTTTCTCATCATTTTTTTTCACTGATTAAATTTTTTTTCGTCAATTCAGCACGTGAAATTTTTTTTATAAATTTTCGAAATTTTAAATGGATTGATAAAATTGTTAAATAGCCATTAATCGAATTTTAAAATGATAATTAAAAAATCCAATAAGCTAAAATTACAACTTTTTCTTCCTTTTTAATTTTTACATTTAATTCTTTTTTTTGTCTCCAGCTATCTATATCTGATATACAGATATATGTATATAATATACATATATCTGTTCTTTAATAACTGCCTGCTTATTAAAATGATTAATCAATTCTATGAGAATAAAAAATTTCCATTTAAAGATTTTTAAATTTTTGAAATGAAAAATAAAATTGAAAAAAAAAACAATAAATTTCTTTTTTCTTCCTTTCTTTGTCTTACTGTATAAGAAGTAATTGGTGCTGCAATGGTACAAATGAAGAAATCGGATAATGCTAAATTCAGGATGAAAAAATTCCGTGTTGTCCGAATTTGTGGATTACAAAGAATTGCAAGAATTGTAAGCAAATTCCCGAATGCTCCAAATAATATAACAATTATATAGGCTACCGTAATACACCATCCAAGCTGCAAAATATGACTTCCAATTAATTCCATTTTTTATTTTTTAAACATTCAAACAAATATTAATTTTTGCTAAATTTTTATTAAATTATCATGGTGACTCACAATTTGTTTTCGAAGCAATTCAAAAAAAAGGAAACGGTGCCAAAATTGCATCATTTCAAAAGTTATCATTTTGAAATCTTTTTTTTTTTGCTGAATTTTCGTTTAAAAAAAAATTGCAATTTAATAGTAAAAATTCTAAAAAAAAACAATTTTTTTTCATAATCAAAGGAAATGATTGATAGCAATCACTTCATTCTTCTATTTTAACAAAGTTGAAAATTTCACAAATTTCAACTTTTCAATGATATGCTATAATTGATGGTTAAATTGTCCACATTAAAAATAGTTCAATGTAACATTCAAGTTAGTAATTAATATTAATTTAATTCACAATTAATTGGTAGATACCCAGTTGTCGGTAATATTTGATGCTCCAAAAGTGAAAAAATTAAATTAATTTTCCTTTTGTTTCCTAGGACAACAATATAAAGTTAGCAAATAACGATAATGCAAGAATGCCAACATCAAAATATTCCTTAGCTTTTCCCAAATTTAACCATTTTTCGACCAAAAGGAAAAGTTTAGTTTCGAATCAGTTCCGATTTGTTAAAACTTAAATTTTTGAAATTTTATTTTAATTTTCATCTTTGATGCTTTTACTTCTGATTCCGTTTTGCATCCCAATTTTTCCCACCTATTAAATTTTCCATAAATCTTTGGAAGCTACTTCAGGGAAACCTAGCCATTCATTTCGTTACTTTGTCAAATTTCAAAGCTAATATTGAGTATAGTGTAATACGGTAGAAAAACACCGCATACAACAATGAACGACCATATCCAATAAATTACAGCAGCATTTACGCCGGCGATATTAGTTAGAATTAGGCTTGGAAATAAATGAAATCATTTTGCCCCACACAACTACCAGTTTTTGCTACATCTTTTCTATTTTCTCATGACAAACTTTTTTCACACAGACTAGATCATCCAAAAATTTCCACATCATTTTTTCGAACTTTAAAATATTTTTTGCAACTCTCAGGTAATACCAAATCTTGTATCTGGAATCCAGTTTTCCATAAAAATGGTGCATTTTAACAAAACATCTAGAATTAGGGACACAAGATTTATAGGCAATAAAAACTTTTCGGAAAATGAGCTAGAGCAAGCTATTGAAATGCAAAGTAATGATGTATTTAATAAGTTATTCAGAGCTATTTTTAAAGGTGGTTTTAAAGAAGTAAGTGCAGGAAGGTTGATACATGGATAGAAAGTCTATAGAAAACATACTTCACTACTTGCCCGGCACAACTCAAAAACTCTAGGGCAGCTAGTATTCAAATTCTCCCTTGTCTATTTGACGTTCTATACTGTCTTAAACGACTTATAAGCGTGTTCCAGCTTGAAAATAAAAAAACACGTCTCATTTCAAACAATTTTTATCTTTCTAAAAGTTTGAAAAGAGTTTTAGAAACCAAAGAAGTGAAGGGGTTAGGTGGAATTTGGTTTAGATGAAATTGATATGTGACATCTAAAACTTTTTCATCGTAATCAATTTAAAAAAATTATGCAATCCCTGAAAATTCGTAAACTTTCCACATGGTCTGGCAAAATTAAGCAAATTTCTCAAAAAAGGCCTATTTTAGCTGGAATCAAAGTTGCAACGATTTACACCACCTCAAGCTTAGGCCTGTAGTTATCGCTTGAACTACGGCCTTAAGCCACATATATCATCATATATATGGAAGGTATTCATTTTATTTGGAAGCTTCATAGAATTTTTTTTCAACTAAAATGAAAATAGCATTTCATTCAGAGATAATATGTCCATTTGTCAATTTAAAAATTAGAATTCCAATAAATTTGTGAAAATTTCTGCAACGATGATATAGAGCACTTTGACTTGAAAATAATTTGAATCAATATGACAGCAATGTTAACTGTTTTCAACGAATGTTACAGATAATTTATCAACAACTTACCTGTCCCAATTAACATAGAAACATTAAACTTCTATTTGGGTAAAATTTTTTAGTAACTAATAAAATAAATCCTTCACATGAAATTAATTAATTTATTTTTTGCTAAAAACAAAAAAATTGAATCTTACTCAAAAATTTGATAAAAATTACAGAAAAAGACTTCAATTTTAAGTTTCAAGATGGTGCAATGCCTTCCTTACCTTAGCAGAGGCATGAATGGTACCTTCAAGTACAATATCATCTCGAAAATATGAATCAATCCGAGTAAAAATATGTCGCCATTCATCACAATCATTATCATCATCATCACCATCCTTCATCACGTCACTTATTAATAATTTTTTTCACCTGTGATGTGTGAAATATCCCTTCAAACACTAGCACGCGTGAAACTTCCCCACTTAATTTATCCTAAAAAATTTAATTCCAAAATGAGCATTTTCAAAAATCATATAAATTGTTATCGAAATTTCCAAAAAATTCACGAAATAATCACGAACAAAAACGGATAATGAGAACTCATAAAAGAGCTTTATAAAAATCATCACAAAAAATTATTTAAAAAAAAATTAGCTGTAAATCGCATCAATTTGTTGAGTTTTTTTTTGATAATTTTTATTAAATTCTTTCGTGGCTAATTAATTATTTCCTTGTAATTTTAATTTCTCTCTAGAATTCGTGAACAATTTCCGCCGGAAAAGCGCAATATTACTGTTACAACTTTATTTTTCCTTTAACTGAAAGAAGAATTCGGGCTAATCAATGAGCTAATTAATGAAATATTGTAGGGAATTTTGTTAATTAGGTGGTTTGATTAACTAATAAAATACTGCAAAAAGTCAGAGATGAATGGAAAAGTTTGTAAAGTGTGGTAACAATAGTAATAAAAGAAATAATCATGATAAAAACCGACGCTAAGCATGGTTAATCACGCAAAAGCTAGCAAGATATTAGCCATTTTTAACTGATTTAAAATCAAAAGCAAAAAAAAGTGAGAAATGCATGAGGGTGTTGTAGTTGGTCGCGGTTTGGGTAGCGGAGATATCGTTTGCTTTGTCGCGGGAAAGCTCTCAAACTTGGATACTTAAACCGTTTATTATTGCAATAACGAATGATAATTACGATGCGAAATGCACGATTATGATACGAAAAACTGATATTATTTAACGTAAATTAATAGACTCAAACAGAAGAAAAGGGGGAGAACTGGACGATTGGTATGAAGCAGAGAATGTGATCTGAAGTGTAGTAAAGGACCTGGGAAGGTTTTGAGAGTGGCATAGGAGGGAAGGCGAGGTGAATATAAGTGGGTTACGTGGAAAACCAGAAACGACAGCATTATCAATTATTAAAAATAAATAAATAAAATATTACTAAAATAAAATTTATAAATTTTATTAAAAAATTAACCAAAAAAAAGAAATAAAAAAATAAGATATAAACATATTAAAATAAATTAAAAAAACTAAATTTAAAAAATATAACTTAACAATAAAATCATAAAAAACAGAAATAAAAATACGTGATATCAATACAAAGTCTAAATATTATTTGTTTTGTAAAAACAAATAATAGAATGGATATTGGTTTTGAGGGATCACGTATTGAATATTTGAGCGCTCACAATTTAAGCTTATGAACTGATGCTTCGCTTGATTTACGTTTTGCAACAAACGGGTATCTAACTTTCAAATACAAAGGTGTGGTGCTTTGGATGACAATGGCAAAACTTATTTGAGGAAGATTACTTTCAGAGAAAAGTAATGTTAGGAAAGGTTTGTTGAACGAATTTAAACTAATTTTAAAACCTTATTAAATTTAGAGTGGAAAGAAAAAAAATGCGAATTCATTTGATATCTAATACTTCAAACAAATTTAATTTTTACGCTTTTTTTTCAAGAATATGACGATAGTTTATAATCAAAGTACAATAATTGGGAGTAAGATGGCTATTTCGTGATCAAAGATCAAAAAAGAACATTGAAATTATTGAGGTATTTTTGTAGTATTAAACGAATTTCTGATCTAGTAGCATAGAACAATAAGGAAAAAAATTGGATTATATTCAAATTCATTTAAAGACTAAAATTTGGTGATTTTAATCGTATAATTAAAAGCTGAATTACTAATAAGGATTTGGCGTTTATCAAATTTTATAAATTTAATGAAAAAATTTTTTTAGCCAAAACAACTTATGAAGTGAATCTTGAACCAAGATTTGCCCAACCCGAATATGTTCACTGGAATTTCCTTACCAGGTCGAGTCCAGGAACTTAGTTTGTTCACACTTTTATATCATCATTTTCAACTTTTTCATCCACGATTTTTCTTTGTTTTAAACACCAAAAAAAAAACAAAATTGTAATAAAGGAAATATCGAAGAAAGAGTATGCAATACAAATAAAAAAACAATGCTAATATTCTAAGTGATTATTAAAAAAAATTTTAGCAAATTGAAGCGTGAATTTTTTTTTCATTATTTTTTACATGCAATTAATGAGTGATAATTATCGATGAGTAATTAATAAATTCAAATCAATGGAAAAAGTGACTGAATTTGTTTTTATTTCAATTTGATAAGAATTGGATCAAAGTGTCAAGAGGCATTTTTTTTCTCGCAATTGTTGAATTGAAGAATTTTTATTTTAATTTTACTAAAAATTAAAAAATAATGCTAATATTTCAATTAATTAAAGCAAAAACAAGTTATACACTGAAAATAACCTTTGTTAAAATAATTATTGATTTGACTTCTTAATTACTTATCAAAAATTATCATTCCAATCAATTTATCCGTAAAAGTTTAAAAAAACAAAAACAAAAACTAGGTTATAATAATTCAGAAATTCAAAAAATTTCTATCGGCAAAATACACTGTAATATTTATTCATTCATTTCTTTTTGTTTTCAATAACAATTTCAAGCAGCTAAAATGAAATTGCTCTGAAATTAAAAAAAAACGCTGAATTTTACAATTTACAATTGGCGAAAATTTGAAGCTTCCCTGATGTTAATCCTATTTAATGAATACTTTAGAGAAACTTTTCGATTCTTTTAAAGCAATGTGAGGGAAATAATTTAAGCTTTGAAGTCAAGTGGATACTTCATTCAAATGTGTTACAATTGTTTTCCAACAATTTTACTTACAGCAACCGAGAGGTGCTAGAATATCAAGTATATACCCCGCAATTCTCCACTTCCGCACGTCTCAGTGCTTATTGATTAAAAAGTTTCGAAAGTTCAAAAAGTTTTTCCTAATGTTTCCTTCAAAACCAACAAATGTTTCAAAAAGTCATCAAAGGTTTGGGAAAATGCGGATGTTTGACAGGGTCGGCGGGTGGGTATATTGCTGTTTCCACTTGGAACTTTTTAATTGACGATTTTCACTAGCAAACACTTTGAACTTTTCTTAATTTAACAAATTTCATTTTGTAAGTTTTTTAATTTGTCCATAAATTCATCCGGTGACAATTTGATTTGTATAAAAAAGTTTTGTTTGTTTTATTCGTTTGAAATCAAGTTGAAAAGCCAAATTTTGGAATGCTTCTTTTGATCGGCTTGTTGTTATTAATTATCATCTGATGCTGATGGTCATCGGTAGCACAAACGTCAAACTATTTTTTTTCACTTTAAAAAAATTAATTTTTGTTTGAATGGATGATGAAATGAAAAAAAGAAAGGAAAGAAATGCAACAAATTTTAGCTTATCAAAATTTTACCAATAAAATTTTGCAAAAATTTATTGTAAAATTTACTAAAATTTTTCAACGGAATATCTGAAAAATGGTTTGATAAAATGTAAAAAAAGAAAATGATAATTTGATATTTTTTAAAAAAACTTTTCAAACTATGAGACATTTGTGGATAGCTTAAATAAGGACGGAATCATTCATCGGAAACATTGAATTAAATTGTTCAGTTATTGAATTTTTGTAAAAATTTCATAACTGAACAATTTGGGAATGAGTGAGAAGAATTCGTGATACATTCCTTGCAAGAATTATTAATTTGTCAAAAATTTTATCAAAATTTCAAAAATTGAAATAGGCAAACTTAATTTTGACCTTTCCATGTGATTTAAATGATAAATTTAAATCCTTCATATCTACAGATATTTATTATTTTTCAGGATTAAAGGATCCTGTAGAAACATTAAGCTTTGGTAAATTAGTTAGACTTATTTCCCAATACGTTATTACGCAAAGTTTAAGTGAAGGAGAGAAACTTCAACATTTCAAACTAGCAAAAGTAAATTTTTTCTTTGGAATTCAAATTTAAAACGAAGCTGGTCTACAATTATATGATTATTAACACAATTAATTTCTACGAAATTTTTACCAATAACATTCTTCAATTACGTGCAAATGAATCGCTTGAAAAGGTTTGCAAAGTACCATGCTGAAAGTTTCAATTTCAAACTATTGCATATTCAATAATTTTGCAAATTGAACCACATTTTACAGATGAATTGTCGGAAAATCCAGAACGAATAAATTTATAGGTTTTTTTTAAATTTACTTTTGTCGGTTCCTTTTATTCTTTTTGGTCGAAAAAAGAATTCATTTGCCGAAAGTGATTCTAATCCCGTTAACTTACCATATCATCCAAGCAGCTGTTTACAACAATAAAAAAAAACAAAAAAATTTAACTGTTGTAGACAAAAAAGAAAGCCATGTACGCGATAATGACCACGACAACAAAATTAAAATTTTTAAATCGTTCCAACGAATTCAAAATTTATATTGCCGCACTTATCTTTGGAATTTTAATTGAACTTTTAACAAAATTCAAAATGAACCTATTTTTGAGTTAATATTTTTTTTGTTTTTTTTTGGAAAACTTTGAAGTTTTTTTTTTTTCGGTTCTTTATTATAAAATTCGGAATTACAGATTTTCGTGTCTCATTTCTTGCCATTTTATCAGATGATGCAGACTGAAATGCAAGCGGAGAAAATAAAAGAAAAAAAACCACTGCAAATTCATTGCATTTTTTTTTTTTGGAGGGTGGGAGTAAGGAAAAACATTATTCAATTTAGCAGAAAGTTTGCAAAAATTTATTTTGGTGTCATTCATGACACCTTTGAAACTATGAAAATTTTGATTACATTAATCCTTTTTTTGAAAAACTAACAAATTAAAGAAAATTCCTTCTATTTGACATACTGCTAATATGACAATAGCTAAAATATTAAGTATATGACGGAAAGAAACCTTGGAATAAATATTATTTAGAACAAAAAATAATTGGAATCTATAGCTCTTCCTGAAAATCCCAAAAGTTAACGAGTTATTTTTTTAAAGAGGAAGTTGATTAAGACCTAATTCCAATGTATGCAAGAAACCATCTGTGTATGCTTTGTCGGATAAGTGCCTCTTGTTTTTCAATTGCTCTGCAGTCATGTTAATTCATGATTTTTCTCAATCTTCCTCTTCTTTCTGCAAGAGCTGCACTCAATGGTTTATATCTCGTCGTTGTTCGACGAATTCCGCGAGTTTGGCTTTATAAAGTTCCAGCGGTATGTATGGTATCGGTTTCTCGCCTATTGAAACTGACTGAAGTTATATTTGCAGCTTTGATGCTATGGTTGGTGCAGTTTTTCTAATTCTGCACTCATTCTTTCAATTCAATGATAATTAAAAAAATCAAAGGTACGGAAAAAAGTGAGGTAGAGAAAGATAAGAAATAAGCAATGTAAATATGAAAAAAATGTGTTACGGCTGGCATGATCCTTGTTGTTAGTTGACTTGGTTTCGCTGTTGTTGCCATATAAAGAAAATTGGTTTTGTCTGGTTTGAATTATCGAATACTTGATGACTGATGTACTGGATAGAGATATCAATACTACCTGTCTACCAGTAGACAGTGATACCTTTTCGCAGTGTAACGAACGTGAACAATACATGTAGGTATTGCTGTGTAACGAGTGCAAGCGAAAATTG
>JABVXS010000477.1:0-22544 GCA_013365335.1 Madathamugadia hiepei
CTGAGCGATTCGTTTCATTTCAGCCAAGTTCATTAAATCGCTAAAGTTCGGAATGGAACTGATGGGCGATAATGAATGAATAATGATATACATTGTTGCGGAGATGTGATCATTTTCCCTCCACGCATTTTTTCAATTTACCACTCATAAAATTTTGCATAATCTGTACTTTCCCATAACTTTATTTTCAAAGTAACGTCATTTAATTGATTGAGCCCCAAACAGATCCATAAAAGTTATAATTCAAAAAGGGGAAGAGAAAAGGGCAAAGAGAACGAGAGAGAGAGAGAGAAACTTTAGTGACCAACTCATCGCCGTACATGTCAGGTTCATTTGTTTCTGGTAGTGGTAACTACCGGCGAGAATTTGGTTTCGATAGTAGAATATATTTGTCTGAGCCATTATTTGCATACAGGGTGCGACTTTAGAATGATTATTAAATATTCAAAAAATCATGGACATTGAAATTTGTCTTAATTCACACTTTGAAATTTGAAAACTAGTTCTTTCATAAGTAATTTTCGAAATGGACTACATAGTCACTAAGCATAATTTCCTAGATGAACTACATAGTCATTAGACATGATTCTTGAAGCCAACTAAATAATCACATGCTGAAATGGGTACAGGGCCTTCAAGAAGATTTAAAGAACCCCTGAATCTCTTATGGAAAAAAGTTTTGTTAAACAAACGTCCCTCACATTCATAACCTTTACCTCCGTACCAATCTTTTTTATGTTAAACTTCATAATAACCAATTTTCGTGATTTCAGAAAAAGGGAACGAATTTGGAAGGCAGCGGTGATCACAATGATACGTTATCAACAATTATGCAAAATGAATTACGGAAAATTATGCTTAACGAGAAATACTCACATTGAAGTCGCTTCTACAGTTTCATTCAGTAAATGAAATAAGCCTCATCTTCTCGAACACTGTCTAGCACACTATTTGATATGCAAGCAAACTGATTAAATTGCTGATTTTGTTAAAAAGCACAGAAACACTGTTAGGTATGAGAAAAACGGTTTTTCTTTCCTTCCCTGCTTGGTTGGCAAGTTGCTCTCACGTTGACCGATTTGCTTCCACAAACAATCATTTTATCGCGTTAATAGTGTTGTTCTCCAATTCTTTTATGAAATTTTACAATGTGAACATTACAGTAACCATCAATTGTCTGAAATTTATGTACGAATCTTACCCCAACTCGTCCTTTACCCAAATCTCTTCTCGAGCACAAAGCAAATCAGACGACGGGCATTGATAATAATTTAATCCCTCAGCAGTCCTTCCAACCACCTTGCTAATTAAAGTGTTGTCAGCTATTCTGTTAGTTGGTGGATCGCGTATTATGACGTAAGCGTGTTTTGCTGAAAGTCTTATATGTTAGTCTGCTGACTTGCACTAAAATTAAACGTAGTTTATTAAAATGAATTAGGTCAATAAATCAATAATTTTATTTGATTAGAAATGCTTTTAAAGTTTAATTTTCAAAATTTTGAGGTTTATCATGTTGTGGTTCAGTGGATGTGCGATATTTTTGATTGGTATTGTTAATTTTTGTGGTAAGTTATTGAATTCATTGGTATGGCTATGGTAATTTCCCTGTTAAAATTGTGTGCAGATAATTTATAGCATACTTGTTATCTTCAGTTTTTGAAATAGGCAATGTAAAAAGTTCCAGTAGTCGAGAATTAATCGGTTTTGTTGATTCAAAGCAGACACATTCATACATATTGTAAAGTTGCCTATTTATCTGAACAGGTCCAGTAATTCTGATTAGCAAGTTTGCTTCAAAAATTATTCTTTGATTACTTATGACAACTTTTACACTTTCAGAGAGTTCAGGAAAGGTTCGTTTGGTAGATGTCGCAACGCTAACATTTCACAAAGGTAAATATACCACTGGAAGAAGGTCCTCTCCATTGCCACAAATTCAGTGTATCGGAGGATCAGCGAAGGGGAGGTTTGAGCCAAAAGTACGCTCAAAATGTGATGGTTTTTTCACAGCATCAAGTATTTCATGGTGTTCCTTTCTTCATGTTAAACACGACTGTTTACGTAGTTTAGACGAAGGTAACTGAAAAGATTTTCCAGGCTGTTTACCTTGATGTTCAGCTTACTTTTTCAGGTTGTGCAATGTTACAATAAAGGTTATGATGGCGTCGATGTCCAGTGGGAGTGTAAAGCAGAAATGAACAGTCAGTATGAATTTGGTGAAGTAAATTTTTTGCAGTTGACATAGTGACTATAGTTTAGTTGTAAATCGTTTTTCGTTGGAACTTTTCATATTTCTGAGTCGAAAATAATTGACTGGACCGAACCTTAATCGAAATCTGACCAAAATTTTTCTTGCAGATTCGTGTATCGTGTGAAGGATATGATTATCCAAATGATCCCTACATTTTGCATGGTTCTTGTTGTGTAAGTTTGAATTTACATCTTCAAGCACGTTTTATATTACAGTGGACTGCTTTCATTCATTGACATGGCATTATAAACATTGATGATTTTCATTTTAATTTGTTTAACTGATTTTAAGTTGAAATACAACTTGGAATATAGCAGCGAAGGAGGAAACAATTATGGGAAAGGTCATAAAGTGCCAAGCGAAAAAAATTATGAGTGAGTATTGATAAAAATCTTTCTGTTTTTTCATATTTTTCCCAAGTAATATTTTTAATTTTATCATAATCATGATTGAATTGTCTACTTCAGAATTCCATGTTTAGGCTCCTTACTATTTGTTTCAGATTTGGTTTTCCCACACTTTTGAACATAGCTATTTTGCTTTTATTCTTTTTCACTGTCTACTACTGTTGGTCACAACCTTCTACTGATAGCGATAGGATACATCGCAATGGTGATCGAATTTTAACTTTCGAAAAAATTTTTACTTCGTTTTCCAATTTATAGCACTGATTTTGTTTCACAATTTGAATTCGTAAATAAAACAGTAGAAAAAATCATATTCCTAATGTGAGATAAAATTGGGGAATTTATTCAGTGAAACTTAACTGCGCTGTTTGATTCATTTCTAGAAGTTCCGAGGATCCAACTAAAATTTTCTATTATGCCTTTTTTATAAATAAATTATCTGTTGATATGCAAAGTAAGCTGATGTTTCTAAATCATTTTTTTAGGTTCAAGCTGGGATCAGGGACCGCCACCTCCACCGGGCTATGGAAGACCACCACAGCCAGGTTTTAAAAGATTTATGTATGGAACTGATGCACCTCCTACATACGAAGAATCTTTTTATAATTCGCCCCGTGCACAGTCTCAGTTCAGTGGTGTTAGTTTTTTGTCTGGTCTTGGATTGGGTGGCTTAACTGGTTACTTGTATAGCAGAAACCAGAACAGGTTTGTTAATTTATGTGGAAAACTTGAGACCCAATTATCATTTGATGTTTGTAGACATTCATTCTACATAAAATTTGCTTTGTCTTTAATTACTTTGATTTTAGTGAGGACAGTTTTTTACGAGGTAGAAGACCGTATGGTTCCAGGAGTTCTTGGTCCGGTAGCCATGCGGATGATTCGCCAGGACCTTCAAGTCGAACAACGTCAGGTGGATATCTCTCTTTGTTAAATGTTAACTGGCATAACTGCTCAGCATTTGCTGACGCACTATACACATTTGTTTAATAATCATGTTGCTCATATGAATTTTTCCTTTTTTCCCCTAATATTTTTTACTTTTAAGGTTTTGGAGAAACAGAGAGAAGGTAGCGCTGGCACGTTTCGTTTTTTTCATTTCTGCATATCTATGAGTTGTTTTTCTCTCTTTGTTAAATGTTAACTGTCATAACTGCTTAGAACTTTGTGCCGCGTTTTATATTATAGATTGTTACCAAGCATGGGTTTGTGTTGGATGGTTTATTTTCCTTCCCGTGTTCCTGGAGGATTTTTTTTTTTTTGAACATTTGGACTTTCGGAGTCGATTGTCTTCGGGATTTTTATTTTTGGACTTTTTTGCACTTTAAATCTAGTGGAAACAATTTTTGTTCAACCGCGCAATTTCTCGAATTTTATGCCAAATTGTGCTAATTTTTTTGAAAATATGAAATTGACAGTCATTTCTGCTACGCATTTCTGCACTTTACTACTTCGGATTACGGTTCCAAATCGCTCTCCTTGTATACCGAGCTTCAGGAAAGTAAAATTTATTCAGTTAGGTACTTTGATTTTTTGCTTCAGTGTTTTGTTTTTGTTTTGTGTCGATGTTTATTATTTTCACTGTTCTCAGTAGGTTTAAAGGCAGTGACTTGACACCAACTAATTGTGCACACATGTGCTTGAAAGGTTGATGCGTATCCCTCTTCTCTTTTTCAATCATTTCTGTCTCGTACCCTTTAGTTATTCCATCATTGTATAAAAATTATTAATTTGGTGAATTCAGCAAATATGAAAATTTCTTTAATAGTACAAAGTTATACATTTATTGCTCATCCTTCATTTTCGTACACTGCGTTCCTTGTTTCGCCTTTTCAATAATTTCTGCTTCTCTATGTTGTAATGGTTTTGATATTATGGGCTTTAGATTTTCTTTAATTTTTGATCTTTTTTTTGACTCATTTATTAACATGCCACTGATTGACTTTTTGCGGCTGCTTTTGGTTATCCATAGTCCAGGTTCCTGAGAAAATTTCGTACATGATATACTGTGCGTAGCATCTGTTATTCGCAGAGTTGGTTTAACTCCAGCAGTTAATTTGTCATTTGCTGAAATTGTATTTTTATTTTTCGAAAAAATTAGCCCAAAAAGGTTTTATTTTGAAGGGAAAATGCAGTAAAATGATTCTGGCATCCAAAAATCAGTTGACACACATGTCTCCCGAAACTTCAGGATTTTCTTTTAGTATAATTCAAATCAGAAATGTTTTAGTTTCTGCAGAGATAATTTTTGGGAAGAGTGCATTACCAAATAATGATGTTGATCTTCCGTGATGTGCACCACCGAACTTATTTCTTCTAGGTTTCTTCATTTGTTTAGTAAATTTAGCGACCTTTCTCGCTGCTCTTGGCGAAGTCGAAACAGTTTTTCTATATAAAGTATTCTAAAAGGTAACGCAGAACTAAATTTTGAATAATAAATCGGAAATATGAGAAAAAGAAAGAAAATTAGTTCATCTTTGCGTTATAAAACTCTCTAAAGACTTCGAGTAACTTTCCCTTGAGCATTCGACACTGAAAAACACATTCGGAATATATTCAAAGTGAGGATATAGTACTACCTGTCCCAAGAAATCCTTATTGAGGAGGAATGTTGGCAGTTCCTTCCTTGATGTTTCACGTTTTTTTTTTATTTCGAACGTTAGCTTCAATACACAACGCGTTAGTTCTACTGCCAAGATTATCATGACCACATACATCATCACCACGTAAAACTAAAAATGTTTGAGTAAATCAAATCAGTTCCAATTAAGTAAAAGAAAATTCTTCAAATGATGAAGTATGATGGATGAGTTTGCAGATTGGGATGAATATTCAGATTTCTGAAATTATTTCCTGTCTTGAAACTAATTCTGTTGAAAATTTAAACACACCAATGCTTGTTTTTTGCCATAAAAAAACATGTAGGAGAAGGATTTATACATTCTTGACCTCTTCAGAGCATGCAAATTTATCGTATTAAACCACAATATTTAAAATATTCTTCTATATGCTATTTCATCATAAATATTCGAGAATTCTTGTCCATCTTTCCAGCCCCTAATCCTCGAATGTATTCTTCTATAAATGTCAATTTATTACTTATTGGAGAAAAGTTAAAGGAACCGACTGTATAATCCGCTTGAAACCCGACTGTACCCTATCTTTTCTCATAACCGCTTGAAACCCGACTATTTTTTTTATTCACGCTTATATAACTTCTTAGACTACAGAATCATTCTCGTTAGCTCTAAATTTCCATAAACACTTCATTTGTAATAATGAACTGTTACTCTTTTCCAACTGATATTAGCGTGTTTGTTAAAAAAAAACAAAGTTTTTTTTCTTATAACTGCACTATTCGAAAAAAGTAGATATCAATATAAAAGAAAATTATTTACAATAAATTTACAAGTGAATATCACAGTCTTTTTGAAGAACTTTGCACAAAACCAAACATGTGAAATATACTACATTTATTACCAGCATTAATTAGTAGAAACCGAAAATAACGAGTAATTAGTATTGCAGAATGGATGGATCCATATAAACATATGCTTTAGAGTCGATATTCCGACGATAAGAGAGAATATAATGAAAGCTCCGGTAACAATCATCGCACATATGAGCTGGACTTATTGGGAAACTTTCACTTTCAACTATCCAGCTAAAAAAGGAACGTGTAAAGATTTTGAAAACTGGTAAGGAAAAAAGTAAAAAAATCATTAAAGAATGAATGATAAAGGATACAGAAATAAACCAGTGATAAACGTCTATCATATAACTTTTTACATGTCATCTTTTCTCTTTCGCTGCTTTAAATAATTCACCTAATTGCTAATAAATGCTACCAATCATCACAATTCCACAGGAATAAAATAAGGTAGGATGTATAGAATAATGATTTACTCTGCAATCCGTTTATGGCATGTAATGCAGTAGTGTTCCACACTTGTGTCGGATAATTTTTGAGGAAAATCGATTGGGTAGTCTTGCACATCCATCAGTCTCAAATCGGTGAAGAAGAAAACGTGCTCACAATTACCCTGATGAACATACACATATGGATATCCAAGGCGACATATCAAATCTTTAACCTGAAATGATAATTACTGGCATGTATAAGCTTGGAAGACTTATTATTTTTATAAGCTCTCCTCTTTATCGCCCTGTCAATCTCTTCATGAAAGAGATATTTTTGCAATTTTTCAAAAATACAATTAGAAATAAATAACTTCGATGAACAAAAACAACTAATATGATTAAATTTTAAAACAGATCAAGCAAGTTTGTGCCAAACTAACCTTTCTCTCATTGAGACTTTTGACCTGTGTTGGACCAAAATCTTTTGGTTTTCGTTTCATCCACCCACGTATGGGCCTAAAAAGTGCATGCAATGAAAATGAAAGCAAGAATGCAAAAATTAAAGCGCTAATGGACACCTAAATTTCTGAAATTAAATCTTTTGCCTATTTTTTATAGCTATGTATTTAGAATCCAGAACCAATCAATCAATGCACAGACATATCCACTTATCCTTTATAAAGTTCTCCCACAAATGGAAAAAAAAAGCTGGTAAAACTGATAAAAAAAATTACTCCGAAATGTCAATGTGAGGCTCAATTTTTGAATTATCGATCTGCGACAATGTCTCCTTTGATCCCGTGTATGTTTCCGCAATATAAAATGTGTCATGGATGAACAAGAACGATGACGGATATTTGAACTGAAAATTTCATCCCACACTGCAAGAGAAAAGATACTGCCTTAAACCAAAAAAAATCTGATTTTCCCGAAATCGGCGCAATCTGGTTAACTGTAGACGGAAGATTTTAGCTTTGTTAAATGCAAATTCAAAATGAAAGTTCCTACCACGTTAAAGTCATGCATCTGCGGCACTTTATCTTCATCCACTGCTGTCCCATAATCTGCGGTACATCGAAATAAACTGTGCAACTCAAGCAAAGATGTTTCACCCCGCAGAAGAAACCGCCAATATGGACGCAACTATAAAAAATTGGTTATGAATTATCTACAGTTGGAATATGAAAAACTTTTCGAGGATTTCGATGCAACCTCTGTTGAAAGAATTTTCGTATTCGAAGCAAAATAAATTTGACGTTACAAACTTTTCTGTGAACGACGCAGCTTTTGCCTTGATATGTGACGCAGCTTTTGCCTTGATATGTGATAACAAAAATGCAAATTAAAAACTGAAAAAAATCTCACTCAAAACGTTCTAAACAATTTTATACAACTTACTGTTGCGTTTCGCTTTTCTAAATATTCCAGAGCTTTGTTGTATGGTTTACAAATGACCAGTGTTACCACGACATCGTTCACTACCGACTGTTTATATCCATCATTTCGACAATGTCTCATTTCCTGAAAGCCAATAATTGTGGTAACTGAAAGCACTGAATTTGGAAACTTAATCTATCAGATTTCTCAAAAAAAGTGCTGCCATGGACAATAGACAGGTTGGTCGTTTCAGACTTTTTATCATCTTCATCTTAATTTACTAACAACAGAATAAACCTACATTTTCGTAATAGTCACCATATTTGAGTACAGTACTACCGTAGCACATGCTCTGCTGTATATTTCTCCTCCGTTTCAAATCTTGTTCGCGCTGCCTGAAATTGAAAAACACTTTATTTGCATCAAATTTAATACATTTTCTTAAAATTAACTACTTCCTTACGTTTTTTTATTTACTAATAATCTAATTCTGAAAAGTTCGAATTTTCGCAGTAAAAGTTCAACAAATATTTCATATAACAGAAGAACAGGAAATAAGGAAATAAAAATGAGAACATTTTACCGTGGATCATCGTAAGGGCCCGCTGGTTTCTTTTTAATTGGGTTAAACATGTCCAATACTTTTTTCTTCAACCTGAAAATTACTACGAATTTTGAATGCTTCACTTCTACACTAAAGTAATTTAACTGCACAGAACTGAAAGAATTGACAAATTCTTTAACTTAACTTTCTAGTAAAACTGATAAATCATCAAGTAGGGCTAAGTGAATTTAAGAGACCTCCTAACCCGGCTACATCAGTTTTAATTCTAATTACACTTATATTGTTGCAGTAGCAAAAAGAATCCTACAATGAATTTTTGCAGCATAAGTTACACTAATGTCTAACACACTTCAGTCTACAACTGTATCAAACCAATGACATACTTCAACGTTTCCAGTTCTGTATCAGCCGGTATATCTTCAAGATCAACTTTCTTCCGAAAAAATATATCCCTCTTATTTAACAAAGCAAAACGGTTTACGCTGAAAAAAAAACTCTATGCGTTAAAAATCTCCGGCCAAAATGAGATTTAAATACAGAATGAAAATATCTGTGCAGCAGCAAAAAAAGAAAGCTTGGGAAGATGATCTCGATAATGAAAACAACTAAATTGCCTTTGAAAAAGAATAATAAGCCTATTTTTCTTCAAGATCAACTTTCTTCCAAAATTCTCGAACAAAAAATTGATGTTTAATTTAATTTTTAAGTCAGCGCATTGAAATATATTTAGATTTTAACCAGGTACAAAATATATGTCTACTTTAGCGTGAGTCATAAATAATATTGTTTTAGGGCTCATAGAAAAAAATCTCCGTGCTAATTATAAAACGTTCACAACGAAATAGCACAAAAAAAATGAAACTTACTCTAAACTCAAAACCATTTCTCTCGCATCGTCATTCTTTATACCAAATATCTTCTCTAACTTTGTAGCTGTTGCTTCATTATCATCTACAGCTTCGCTTTCAAGCAATATACGTTTATGAACATGTGGCGGTGCTTCCGGCATATCAACTGGATAACTGAACTCGTGTAATGGTTCCAATGCAACAGCATTTCGCAAACAATCGCGTTGCTTCTCAGCAACCTAACCTTATTAAAATTATTATTTAAAGCAGTCGCTTTAATAAGTACGTAAACACAATGATATTTAAAATTTCAGTTTCACTAGATTTATATTTTTAAACATAATGATCGAAAATTTTAAATTTAGATACAATAGTCGATGAATTTTAGTAATAATGAAGAAATAAAGAAATACCCCTCCGAATGTGTTGAAATTGACAAGAGGAGAAATGAATTCATTGTCCTCCGGTTTTATGATCTTGTCCATCGCCATCTCTGCTCTCTTCACCAGCACTTGATGTTACACTCGGCAAAAAACGGTAAGTTCTGGTTTCACTCTTGTCATAGTGATATAAAACACTTATTTGTCTGGACTGAAATCTGATCGGTAATGGTCTGAATCTTAAACCGGATAAATTGAGCAAGTCATTGTTAATTTTGCTAATTTTGGATCGTAATCTTAATCTTCCGTATGTACCACGATTGTAGGTATGTCACTGGAAGGATTGAATTTTTCTGAGTATCCTATACAATTCTCAACAGTCTTAATGTTCACAGTCAGTTAAACAATAATACCATTACTCTGAAGGAAGAAATAATTTCATTCAACGTTTCATCAAAAGCTACGAAGAATAATAAGAATTTTACAGGGTGAATTCAACATTCGTTTGAGACGATGTTTCAGAAACCGTTTGCAATAAAAAGCAGCACATGCATGCGGAATTCGGAAAAGTTAGAATCATATTTTGTTATGATTATTTTACAAAGATTATTTATCAATTTATTCAGTAATTTCATTGAGAGAACTTCCTGAACTGATAAATAAGCAGATGAGGCATGCATAAGTCAACAGTGCTTCTATATAATCTCATATCACTAGGCTTATTAATGAAGGAGAAATTTTTCCGAATTTCCTTTTATTTGATGTCTTTGGTCTCAGGAAGAAGTTATTGGCTTGTTTACCTCCAGTCGACGGTATCACTGTTAAAACTATAGTTTCTTTGGTGCATTTGAAATGCCACAAAGGCGAAGGTGTGAATATTTACACTTTTGAGAAGGAACCTTTGCTGTTTACTATGATGAATGACGGAGTATTTTATCCTACAGGTTTGTGAATTGGTATTAGATATTTTTAATGTTGTTCAAATGTGAAGTATCTGATACGAAAACGACTTGTCTTGAATGGAATTCAGGCCATAAGAATAATAATTGGTTAACTTTGAAGTTTTAAAGTTATGTACCAGCAGTAATTTGCTTCTTTTCTAGTTTATCTGACGTGGAAAATACCAGAAGCATTCCCTGTACTCCTTGTTAATGAGTTTGTTTATGGAAAGCTATTGCAGGGAGCTGATTTATTCCTTCAGGGTGAGTACTTTTCAAATGTTTCGATTTTTGTTTGCGCGAGTTATTCTTCGCGAGTTATTCTTAATTCTATCTTGTTTAGGTGTAATTCGTCCTTTGCGGCAAACTTTAGAGTTTCAACGTCACGCAGCAGTAGCAATATCTGTTTTAACTTCATCGAAGGAAATTCGAGGTTGATTTTCAGCACGGTTTTATATATTTTTTATATATATTGTGCATTCTTTTACCTTATCCATTCACTCTTCATGCTGAATATCTTGCTCGTTATTCTTTTCGACATGTAAATCGATTCCTTATATTTGATTTACTTTGACATTTGTATCGATGCTCTTAAGATTAATTGAAAAAAATTTTAATTTTTATTTGAACTAGTGAGATATCATATTGTTCAAAGTTCTGCTGCAGGTCTGTTTTGATTTCTTCTGTAATTATTTAGTACTTTCGCAAGTTACTGATAACATATCTGTGTCTTTAAGGTCCTGTAGCTGTGGGATATTCGTTAATGTCATGGATGGAAATGGTTGGCAATGGTATGCAAGGGCCAGGTGTTCGTTTACTGCACTTCTACGGTGATTTGCTGTGGTTAGTTTTTAATATCATATGTTTTCCTTCCATTTTTACCAAATTGATCATATCTTTAATCAGTTCAAGTGATGCACCTTTTCTATTTTTAGTATTTAGGGACGCGGGAACTCATGCGAAGCCATTGGAGGTCTCAGCTGGGAAGATAGGTTTAGCAGATCCACTATCCGGAAATTATGAAACTGAATTTCCAAATTTGGGTTCCTTAGCTTTGGAAGAAAAAATAACCCAGGTGCGTGATGAATCAATTTATCAATCATCACTTGATGCTGTTGTGGATGACAGGAAAGAAAATGGTGAATTAAGCACTTCAGAAAGGGCAACTGAAAAAGAATCAAAGAATACCGATTCATTAGAAACTTTGGTTGGTTGTTTTAAAAATCGTTTGTTTGTGTATTTGGTGAATTTAACATTTTCTTTACTAATTTTAATTTTTTTTGGAATTTTTTGAATTGCGTTTTGATCAGATGCTATTGCTTCCGTAAATTTCATTTTAATTTAGCGAATGGGTCGTGACAGTGGTCCTAAACATCTTAATGCTGCGGTGGATTAGTTGAATTCGATTAAAATTTGTCGGAAGCTGCAAAATTACTGTGAATAGTGGGGATAACTTTAATCTTTCAGCTGGAACATTGTTTTTTGGCTGCGCTGAAGTATCGCGTAACTAAAAAAGGACAGCTACCATTAGATATTGGAGAATTTTACTCCCATTTCCTTCTCCCTTGCGTACCTTCGGGTCGACGGATCGATATGAAAAAAACAGTATATAAGAAATTCAGTGTTTTCCTGGAGCAAATTAACAAAAGAGAAAGCGAACCTGTTGTAAAACTCAGTGAAAATAAAAGTAAAAGATCCGGAATGATTACAGAGGTTTGAAAGTATTTTTGTTTTTCTGACGTTTCGAAATTTGATTTAAAGCCAGGTTTAGTAAATAATTTTCGTTACGTACTAATTAATAAAGTTCATCCTTTATTTAGTATTTCCTGGCATTGCTAGGTAATGGGTCGATTAAAGAGAACATTTTTTATATTTTGAATATTTTATGATGATTTGTATATTAACAACTTATGTTTCAGATAAATTGGTCGCATCCACTTTTGAAAAATTTTGAGGCAACTAATGAAAAAATTAATGATACAAAAGCTGAAAAAAATGTAATCAAAGTGGACGAATATCTTGCAGTTACCGAACCGGTTTCGGCAATTTTTCGGAGTCATTGTGGAAAAGGCGATTTGATGAACAAGGCACAAGTGAGGCAAATAATCACCGCCTACGTTAAGAACACGGTAAGTTTGTATATTCAGATATTAGTTTTTTAGATTTGCTTGAAAGCATTGGTAGTTTTTCTCAAAGTTTAGTAATTCAAATTTCTTTTGGAGTTTAAGCTGCATAAAAAGATTACGTAGGATTTATTTCTTATAGTTTGGCTTATTTCTCAATATTATTTAAAAACATTTCATTAATGACATAAGCAGCAAGAGTCATCGATACAACTTATTATTTGAAAATAATGAAGAAAACAAAGGTTTGATCACACAAGTGTTGTTGAATAATATTCGTGATTGTTTGGAATAATTCGTTTTCATGATCAGTTTTGACCGTTTAAATGATAGCACATTTTAAGTCATTACTCTCGAACTGTTTGTAGAATCCAGTCGTCGAGGGTAAATTAGTGATACCCAATGACAGTGTAATAGTATCATTGTTGGGATCTCGTGAACCAGTGGACTGGAATAAACTGCTCCAAATCATCATGTCAAAAATGACGAAAACTTACGTTATCAGGTGGGCTGATGGACGGCAACTAGTGAGGAAACAAACATTGCCTAAAATTACATTCAAGGTTAAATATTTTACATAGATTGAGCACTGGTGGTAAATTTCCGCTCGCTTACATGCATTCATTCTTCTCGATCATTTCTAGGATTACGTTCAGTTTTTTTTATTGCCTTTCGCACTAGTCAGTATTTTATTTATAGAAAATATACATTCACTGGAGTTTAGCAAATTTAAAGTGAAATGAATTTAAAGATTCTCTGATGTTCTGATATCAGCACTTGAAATCAGTCTTCAAATCCTGAAAAGCATTATTTTAAAGAAACTTTACGATTGTAAGTTATAGATTGAAAATCGAGCTGGCAATAAGAAAGTAACATTGTTGAATAATCTAAGCATTTATGGAATTGATCCTAAAAAATTTTGCCGTGAAATACAAACTGGTGTGGCTGCTAGTGCTACTGTTGTGAATAATGCTGCAGAATGCGAGGGCTTTCAAGTTTTAGTGCAGGGAAATCAGGTCAATTTTTATTGCATGTTTAAGATTTTAGCTTTTGCCATCAACTTTGCCGTGAATCCAACATTTCTGGTCATTTTTCTGGGATGTTTTTAATGTGATTAATTTTGGCAAAAGAGCTGGAACTTTCAAAAGCTACATGACCCTTTTGAATGTTCTATTTAGTATCTCTCAAATTTTTTTCTAACGTAAATTTTGACATTAGTAGGTCTGTGTTCAGAGTTGGTTTTCTGATTTTTATTGTCATTCATCACTATGTTTTCCGACCTTTTTAATCAATTATATTTTCAGATCCTTTTCATTAGCAATCTTCTTTCCAAATATGGTGTTGAGAAAAAGCATATGGCTGGTCTCGAACTCATTCCAAAACAGAGATAGTTATACTTGTTCTAAAGCAGTAATTTGTTTTCTTTTTCTTATGTTCCGTGTATTTTTTGTCTTGGAATATTGAAACATGTACAAAGTGCCTTTTTATTCATTCTCAGGATGATTTCTACCTTTGCACTTTAAAAAAATATGATTTTTCTGTAAATGGAAAAACTTTTGTTCATGTTTGCTTTCTAGGTTGTTGAGGTGGCATTTTTATTGCTCAGTATTGCTCATCAATTCTGAATGGCTCCATCAGTAAAACTGATGTTTTCTTTTTTTTCCGAGAAACCGTGAAATGATGGGCTGCATCACTATGTGGGGTTCAATTTTTATCAGCACCACTTTCTAGTATATAAGGTTATATTTTTACGAGTTTTATTGAAAGTTTTTTGCTGAATTTTTTTCTTAATAATTTTGTTTTTTGTTATCTTTTTGTACTGTTTAATACTTTCCTTTATTTTTGTTGGTATTTTGATTATGAACTCTCTATTTTTTCGGTTTTTCAATAAACTTTCGTGTTGAACTTCAATCACGCTTTGTTAGTTGTGTTGTTGCTTTGGTAAAAAATTGTACTGCTTTCTACACACTTATTTGTACCATTTCTAAAGTGCTACATAATGTTACCACGAGAAGTTTTTGTGATTAAATGAAAAATAGTTCAGGCTAGAAAAAGTCTGTTAGGATTTATGAAAAGACTGGATTGTTTTTTCATTTTTTGTTGATATTGTTTGTCCGAATAATTGGTCTTGTTGAAGACTGTCAATATGACCATATCTTTGTCTGGTCAATTTTTTTAATATGCTTTTTTGTTATTTCTATTATATTGTTTAATACTTGCCTTTATTTTTTTTACAAGTGATAGAAGTACATATATACCAAGGATAGAAGTTTTTATGCCAAATTAGATTGAATTGTTGTGACAGATCTTGAAGGTCGTCGATAAAACAATTTTTCTGTTTGCGTCCAACATGTGTTTGTTCTCTGCCGTTTTGGTATATCCAAACTATAATTTAATAATCCTATATATTTAGTCCATCAAGGAATGGTCGGCATCCCTCAGTTATATGGAAAGTTCAGGTTAATTAAACTTCTGTTAGTCATACTTTATGCGAAGGAAATTCACAAATTACAAATTATCACTCATAGCCAATTGTGAGGGTTGCATGAGTTTCCATTGGCGATGTTTGTGATGAGGATGTTTCATTGCGCATCAAGTTAATGCCCCATTATTTTGAGTGGCACAGTGAACAGTTAGTAGGGCGCCTTATGTGCTAAAGTTTGTCAGGTTAAATTATCTTGCAATAGAGGGTTATCATGGATCCAGCATTACTGAAACAGCAAGCATTATTCAAAGCCCGAGCTTCGCAAGCTCTTGAAATGGTTTGGAAAAGCACTGCATCCACTTCTCATACCACTTACGAGTACGTTCTTTTCCGCCCTTGCTTAGCAGTCAGAACTGAGGTATGATGGTCAGATTAATATTTTCCAAATTTCAGTGCCGAAGCAAGTCGGAAGAAAAAACGGAAAGTATATAATGATCCGCAGCTATCATCCAAACGTAAGTTTTTTTTACGTCTGAAATTTGTGCATTCAGCATTATCAGGTAATGATCTCGGATTTAGCCCATTTATTTACGAAGTAAATGAAATAAATTACTTTTTTTGGCTCTAGGGAAATTCGAATATTTCATGATTAGTTATGTATAGACTGTGAGATGTTTCATCATCTTGCAGTTTACACTTATATCAAGGCGTTATTTTATACGAGTGAGAAACTTCGTTTCTTTTTATACGGAATTCAACTCTTCCAGATTTATCAGATTCCAATCCAAAAAATGTTCCTTCTCAATCGGCATCGAATGCCGTAAATTTTGGAACAATGGCGAAAATAGTTGATTACATGAAGGTAATGGAAATTAGACTGGCACTTCATTTTACCGAAGTTATGTTTAGTTACCTCAAAATACCTGTAACTGTGTTTTTTCTCTTTCCCATTAACGACCTGATCAGAAGCCAGTACTTATATAAATCGAATTATATAATAGTTAGATCATGAGGTATTCATTGGTGAATATCGATAGATATCGTTTTTATTAAATATCTAATATTTATATGGTGTAGTCTTATCCTTGCAATCACTTGTTATTATTCCTTTTCAGAAGCGGCATTTATCATCACAACACTGGTCACTGAGTTTGAAGGAGATACTAGAGGAATTACAAATATACGACCTAGGAAAGAAATCGGAATTATGGCTTCAGGAAGTTTGTGCTTAATATCTAATTTCCATTTCTTTTTTGATTCGGTTGTTTGAAAAATTTCGCTCACGATTATTATTTTTTACTTGAAAGAGTTCAGCCTAAACATTTTCATGAAAAGTTTACAATCGCATTTTTCTTTAATTTTTTTGCTATAAAAGTTATATGCATATGCCTCTAAACTGTTAATCCAAATTTTCCAACCCAGTGTTTGAATAAAAATTATATTTGGATTTAGTCCCTACCGATGAATCCACGATTAATTGTCGACGAAAATGGGAAATATCTTTTCAAACCACCGTACAAGGTCAAGGGAAAGAATTCTTTATTAGCTTTGTTAAAAAAATATCATGCAGAGGGAAGAGGCGGCATTTTGTTATCGGATCTTAACGAATGCATACCGGCTGCTGAAAAGCACATTGAGGTGTGTTATATAAATTTGGCAACTTTATTTATTCTTAAATCTTTTTAAAATTTAAGAAGCTAAAATTTAAAAACTACTAACCACGAAGATTTTTTTAAACTGTTGAATAAGACTATGGTAAATATGCATTAGCCTGCTGAAGTGCTATTTGTCTATTAATGTCACTGAAATCTTTGTTTCAGGCTATGAGTGGTGCCGTAATTGATGTTCAGACCGTCATTAATAAGCGTAAAGACCACGTTTATTTTTATAATGATCCTCATACTGACTATGAAGTTGATGAAAGTAAGATGTACTGAAAGTCTGCATTTTAAGTGGAAAATTTTGGGTTTATTTTGTTTTACCGCATTTATTTGCTTTTAAATAGTCATCTTTGTATTTTTTTTAAATAATTGTATTTCACATATGTATAAAAATTTGAATTTTTTTTCAAGTTGAGAATTCCTATGTTACTTGTATAATATTGACAGATTAGCATTTGATATAGATTAAATCTGCACACTATTTTTGCAGAATTCAAAAGTTTATGGAGAAATGCATCCGTTGACCATTTGGACGAAACAAAGATCGAAGAATATCTCCAGAAACATGGAATTGATGTGATGAAAGATTTAGGACCGAAGAAAGCAATTTTCGCACCACCGAAAAGGAAACTTCCCCGGCGACGAGCCAATCAGAAAGTTCACAATGAGCACTTGACCGATGTTTTAGAGGATTATTCAGCTTAATTACAGTGTTGATTAGTATCAGCTTTTTTAATTGAAAAGTGTGCTGTTATCAGAGTCAGTGTTTCCAGTGCTTTTGTTGTGCTGTATTCTCATTACTTTTATTGTTTTTGTCATATAAAGAGATCTTTCCATAGTATGGTAAGATTCTTTTGCTGAAAGGCATAAGAATCATATTAATTACTGTTGTTTACTACTCTTTTAACCTTTTTTTTGTAATGTTTATGCAACACAGTTTTTTAACAGTCTTAGATTGTGAAAACATAATGAAATAAATTTTATTGATTGTTTTCACCTAATCTATTTGTGATTAATTAAGCTAAAAGTTTTTTATTTGGGAGAAAAATCATTTATGAGCAAAAAATGATAGCCCCAAGCTTGGATCACAACAATCAAATGAACATTTTTGATAGAGAAAAAGAAAATAAAATGAAGCGGATATGAAGGAGTCGATGAATTTGTGTGGTGTCTGCGTGTGTGTGTTGTGTTTAAAGTGAAAGGTATCAGCAGCAAGAGCAGCGTTACCTGTTTCGAGGTGAGATCAAGCAACGGGCACTCGTGTGACATATGTTGCTCAATGCGGAATTTTAAATCGCTTGAAACAGGAAGTGACCCAAATCGTACGGAGTGTTTTGGTGACCTTTCATATCGAATAGCGATGTTGTGTATTTAAAATGTGAACAATAAGGTCAGAAAAGGAATAATGCCAACGAAGAATAGCCTGTTTGACTGTTTTGTTCGATCGTAATTGAAGATATCCGGAATGTTTTCTGCAGTAATTGTTTGAAGTGCAGTGAAAAATAAAAAAAGGAGAAACCCTGAATGTTTGCAATTTGATGGAGTTGTAATGAAAGTTTGGTTAATGAGGACATGAGATGATCGACCGTTTACAGGTGCTGTTTTCATTTGGTTGACATGTATTTGACCCGGATGTAAAGTTGGGTCCTTTCATTGAATGGCTTCCCTTTTTTGTTTTTGAAGGACAAACCTGTTTGTCCTTCATTTTTAACGATGTCACTGAAACGGGAAAATGAACAGAAATTGTATTCGAAAATGGAAACAACGCGACATTGTAGTAAGCTATAGTACTAGCAAAGAACATCCACCAATCTGTTTCCGGATTCTGTAGATAAATTAATTTAATAATCCTTTTCTGAACTGCAAACTTATAACAGTAACCCGTCCGAATATCATGGAAGCAATGTTTTTGCATTCTGTATTGATTTAATGGAAATGAATGATCTAATTCAAAAGATGTAAAATACTTTGAACTTATATAGTTATATAGTTGATGGTATTAATCCTAGAGAATCAGAAATGAAAAAACAACAACTTCCACCCTGTCTAATTGTGTCTTCAGTTGCAAGAACTGCTTACAGCACTGAATTAATAATAATCAAGCATCCAATTAAATTAAACAAGGAAAAATTATTTTAAGGAAAAAAAGCGAAATTAATTAGTGCCATAAAGAAAATTTCTGTGTTAATTGGTTCTCCAGAAATTGGTGACCTGTTTTGGACTTGACCTTATTTTCTCCCGTCCGCATGAATTTTTATTGCTCAAATATTTGAAGAGATCAAGTTCCAATGAAATGTTTCAATCATTTTATGGTGTTGAACTTTTATACGTGATATTTTGAATTTCAAAAGCGAGAAATACTTCTACAACCTAACTAAAACTTGCCAAAAAACTTGATGACATCTGTTGGATTTGACCTCATTCGTAGAAAACATCCGTGTTCCAATCAGAAGTTTCACCCATCACGGTGTTCGACTTGGACCTTTTACATGATTTTTGAATTTTGAATTTGAAAACCAATAAATCTTGCAATCTAACAACGATTAACAAAAAAAAAAACAAAAATCGAAAGTTAAAAAATCTGCTGTCCTCTTTGCTAAACGATTGCAATTCAGTATATTCTCGAGGTTAAGGTACCGAAGTTCAAAGTTCAACAAATGAAACTACAAAAAAATCACAAAATCGCCGAATTCATTTGCTGAAGTTTTTCCTCCTTTCAAATGAGCTCGACTTATGACGTTTTGAATAGCCAATGATGACCAATCATTTGAAGTTTACTTTTCCTAGCTACTAATATTACTGCAAATTATCCGTGAAAATTTATATTAAGGACTATTGTAATTAATGAGAAAGTGAAAAGGGAATGAGAAAAAAAAAAACTTATAAAACTTTAAAAGTTTCATAACTTTTCTGTGTGAAATTAATGTTTTAAAAGCAAGAAAACTTTGACTAATTACTTAATTATGGTGATTTCGAACGAACACAAAAACTTTGAAAAATTCATTAATTAATTTTCTCCTTCATTATTTTGGAATTATTGAAAAGGATGCATTCACTTTCTTGAAATTACTTCTATTTCCTCTGCAATCTCTGCTGCACCAATATCTTCAACATGGTGTCTAAATCTAATCTAAAACATTCTTGTTAGCTACACTGATCTAGGAAATCATTTGGAATGTCAAGTGGAATGGACAACTTTCATTCAGTTTTGGCTCACTCAAAAATGAAATAATTTACAAATTTTCACACCAAATTTGACGAAAATGTTCGCTGAATAATTTTGATTAGCGCAAAAAATGAAAAAATCATAGTTAGCCTATCTACGACATGAGAAAATGTTTACGTGGTTACTTAATTAATTGATTGATTGATTTTTCAAAAATTTCAATCAATGACGGCTATGTTTGCTATTTTTTTATTTGTCCGAATGTAAGAATTCATTTATTTATTTTTTTAGGCCATTCATCAATCGAGAGGTTAAGAATACATTTCTTTTTTTCTTTCTCGAGAATTATCGAGTTGAAATGATCACATTAACCTCTGGGAAAGAGATTTACTTTTCCTTCTAAGAACTGGTTTTTTCCTTCTTTTTTTGTCGTTCCCAAAAAAATCAGAAAATTTTGAGATATTTTGAAAATGCTGTTGGGATGTTTGACCTGAATTAGTAGCAAGTAGCGTTTGCGGTAGTAAAAGTACTGATAGCGATTGTAGTAGTAGTGCATTTGCGCTGTGCAAAACACTGCTCCAGCATTTCCCGGAGGGTATAAAAATCCTGGTTTTTAGCGGAATTGGATGAAATTCAACAAGCCGTAAATTACAACCTAATTAACCATGGAAAATTAATGATTTTCGAGCAGCAGCCAGTAACACGGATGACGATTGAAAATTTTTATACGTGAACTGTCAACTTTTCCGGATTTATTCAACCTTTCTGCTTCCCTCCCTCACCTCCCCCCTCCCCCCCATCCATCATCAAATCAAACAATACCGCCCACATTCCTCTCGAAATTACCAAAACAAAACGCAACAGCAATATAGAAGCAATACCGGGAGGAATACTACGGGAAGGATTCATTAAGGTAGCGTGGCTGGGATATAAAAATGCTGGATAATGAACCACTTGCTGAACCACATCTACGGCATTTCCTCTGGTCGGACGATGTTCTACCCCCGCTTCAGCAACACTGGCCATCAGCCCTGGTACCACTGTACTGCTTTGCTTCTACTACTCCTTACCACGCAACAGATACAGGCGGAATTTTTCAACGTTCATAAGCCTGATCGAACACTTGTTGTCCTCTCAGCACCATCGATATGGTTTGTTTCCTTTCTTTAGGCTGAACTAATATCATCTAGTCTAGTCTAGGTAGTACAATTGATTGAATTTGTTATCATGGACACGTGTACTTACGTCGTTCATTATACGTTGTTCAATTTCATTTCAATTATTCCAAACGGAAAATGATTTTGAAATTGAAATTCTCGAAAACCTTCAGCTTCACCAATTCGATAGTTGGTTATTTGATTAGCTATATTATTTAATTAATAATTTCAAACTTAATTAGCTATTAAATACAACCAAAATTGAATGGCTTTTCTCATAGCCAGTGGATAATTCTGCATGCATTGAGTAATTCTTCTTATCCTAAATTGCTTATAAACTTTTCAATTAGAAATCAGAACTGTAATACTCAACCAGGATGCAATTATTTCCAAGCTAACAGTTCCATTTCCGGATGAATGACCATGAAAATCGATTATTTCTCACATGGTCTACTACCACCGCAAAACCAGTTTTTTTTGTTGTTGTTTTTCCGGTTGGTGAAAATGCAATTGTTTTGTTGAAAGTTTTTCGGAACAACTGGCATATGGGATCAGAGATCAATTTAAAAAAACTTTTAAAGATTTTTGATTAATTTGATGAAGGATTTGAGAGTAAGAAGATATTCAAGAAGCGCAAATGCTACTAATCCAAATTTCATATTAATCAATTTGGAAGGATTTCATATGAAATAATTTAATCTGATATAAAATTAATGAAACAACTAACTGCCAGTTTGTGAAATTTCTACGATTTTTTCGAGAATTTCAATTTAGAACTTAATGTTTAAGTGAAGTCAATGCAACGTGATCTACAACATTAAGCCATTCATTTCTATCAGCAATCTTAAATTTCAATGTTGAATTCATATTTCAAATTAAAAATATAAATTAGACGAGATTTTATTGAACTTTTTCTGCTTTATCATCCCTCAATAAAATGTTTTCCCACTAAATTCCTCATTTTTCATTTTCTACTTTAATAACTTATTGACAGTGAACAGTAACGATTCTTTCAGGGATAATACTTACCACGACCTTTTCGAGACAATTATTGCATTTCAAATCGATTTCGCAAAAACAATTCATGGTAAATTAGTTTGGATGAAGAAGAAGTTCCATTTTGAAAATGTCAATGACAGCAATTTGAAAGAATAACGGAGAAGTGCTAGGGGAAGGTTCATGTGCTTCAATGATAGTTACGGTGGTTTATAACACTGAGCAAGAAAGCTTGGGCGAATAGTCCGCGATGAAATTAAGAGTTACAGCAATTTGAAAGAATAACGGAGAAGTGCTAGGGGAAGGTTCATGTGCTTCAATGATAGTTACGGTGGTTTATAACACTGAGCAAGAAAGCTTGGGCGAATAGTCCGCGATGAAATTAAGAG
>JABVXS010000478.1:0-30893 GCA_013365335.1 Madathamugadia hiepei
CATACCACACCTACCATACCACACCTACCATACCACACCTACCATACCACACCTACCATACCACACCTACCATACCATACCATACCCTCCAAAGAAGGAGAGGGAATGAGAGAGAGAGAAGAGGAGGAAGACAAGGACAAGGGGTTGGCATCGTTTTGGGGGGGTTTTATCATTTTGCTCATTAACGATTCCTGCTTTCCTCGAATGTTATTGCTCTTTGTGTGACAATCTAGCTCATGCCAAACTTCTACTCCCTGAAAGAGATGCCTTTCTAGGCCGAGACTTTCATACCTCATTAATCTTTTACCACCTGTCCTAGCGACACTCTCCTCAAGGATGCCAGTGTTTTGTGTGATACAAAATGTGATTCGACTGAAAACTCATGGCCTTGTTGTGCTACCATTTATTCTAATATCCTTCTTCTCATCCACCACCATCTGCGTTCTTCTGATGGCATTCACCACAACTGCAGCTGCATCTGCAGTATCCGTCACGCTCCTGCAATCCTCAACTCCTCTTTTCCCCATATTCATTATTTCAATATTTCTGGCTATATTATTTGCAGTGAATCGGAATCATGAAGATGTGTTGAATTCGGTGGAAGAACGATACAAAAAACAGGTATGTGAAAGCTTTTCAGATGAAAGTGTCCGAATATTAAGGTAGCTAATTAACTTCAGTCAAAACATTAAGTCAGAATTCCGAGCGATTTTTTAAGTGCTTCAAAAATTCGCAAGACAGTGTAATATGTTCATTTTCATTTTGAAATATAAAATGCATATCCGCGGTTTCTTTTTCTGTTTCGAAAACGGAGTTTGCCAAGAGCTGTTGAGGAGGAATCATTAAAGCAGCATGAATTTCCGCAGACAATAAGCAACCTGAAATGACGTTGTGGAACAGAAGAGAAAGCAGAGAGTGGGTGAGAGAAGTGGTAGGATTAGCTGTTACCAAATGAAATAATTCTTTTGAAATGAAGAAATGTTTTATCTTTTTGAAATGATCTCCATTCTCCGCTCCGTTTATGAGGGTGATTTCGAAAAGTGACCCAAACAACCTGAAAGATATGATCACTGCGCTCCATACCACGAGTTCCATTTGACTGCCCTCATTTCTAGGCAAAGTTGTTGTTGTTGTTGCTGGTGGTGGTGGTGGTGAAAAAATTGAAAGATGGAATTTCTTCGGCGAACTTTTATGATTGGATAAAGGAACATCTGTGAGGGATCTAGCAAGTTTAATTAGGCGTTTTGCTGGTTCTAAACTTTTTAACAGCGGACATATGATCAGGAATTCCTACAGTGTAGATTCCTTTATCAGATACTCACATTAACCTTGTACAATCAAAAAGTTCATTTTTTGGGGAAGAAAAATTATGTGTTCTGTGAACTTCAATTTCGTTATTCATATTTAGTTGTTTGCATATGGCACCCTGATCGATTTGTTAGAAAGTTTTTGTCTGAATTTAATCAAAATGAATTGGGCCATTCTGGGCAGCAATCAAATTGATAAGGAATTGCCCTTAAGAGATTGCGAGGATATTGCCTTCCAAGTAATCTCTACACCTTATTAGTCGGGTGGATCAAAGGAAAGTGAAATAGGTTCTCTACCCATGAATCGCATTTGCATATCGAATTTCGAACAATATGTACTTAATTTACACAGTGTTTATAAGTTTGCTTCTTTCACTTATTGTCCCGAAATGGATCTATTCATTGATAGCCCAAACTTTATACTTCTTCATGATGCTAGTATTATTAATTAATGTTTTCACTATTGCCGAGCTCTCAGTTAAATTTCCAAGACACTTTTGACATGAACTGATTTGTGCGGCTTGGAACTGACCATGGAGAAAATGAGACTTATATGTGATGCTTTCTTACTACATCTCAATCGTTCATATTTCCATAGGTCTAGCGATTCCTGAAGATTCACAGAAACCCAGAAGAGATGTTTGGCTACTCAGTTAAATCGCAGAGTGAACATAGTTTGTTAATTTTAGTTAGTGGAATGTAACGAAGAATTAGTGCGAACATTGGATGAACAGCGTTGCATTCATGAAGCGGAAATTGAACGTCTCAGTCGTTCCAACCAAATTCAATGTGCTAATTTGGATAGCAAGTTGGCGGAAGCGGAGAAAGCTTTGGAAGAACTCATTAGGGATAAGAAGAATCTGGAAGCCACACTGAGTAAAGATACAAATGAAAAAGTCGCTGTAAATGTTTCTTCAAATCTCTTCAATTTTCCTACCTTTTCACATTTTGATTTGATTATTTCCTGTTTCGCCTAACCAGCGAGTGACTTAAAGACAATGGCTAACAGAACTCGTTGCCGAGCAAGCTGGCAAGGAGTTGTGGGGTCGACTCAAGTAAACTCGTTGAAAAATCAGCCGAATAGTTATAGCTAGGAAGGCGAAACCTCCTCGTTAGAACTTGCAAAACAGAGTCCAGTACCATTGAACTGACGCGAGTATGGTGAAAGAGACAGAGTGTACGGATTCAGCTTCTTTGTGATTTCAGTTAATCATAAAATGTGAATTGTAGGAGCTATCCAAAGAGATCAGCAGTTTGAATACGGCACTGGAAATCAAATCAACAGAAATCAAAACACTGCGACATTCGAATGCAAAATTGCAACTGAAAGTGGAAGAGATTCCAATGAAAGACATCGAGATAAGCAAGCTAAAGCATCGTGTCCGTGAACTGAAATTACTGGTTGATCAGAAAAGCAATACCGAAAAGTGTGTAATCAATATCGCATCCCTCATCTAAAGGACATTCAACAGCTAAATTACTCCAATCTGCCATTATGTTTAATTAACAATTCAGTGAATGGTTCAGTTTCGCTTTGGAATTGCAATTTTTGCAGGTTGTTAGCATCCAAATTTGAAGAGTTACAGCGTTCTGCACGTAATCAGGCAGTAATGTCCGAATCAGTGCTGAAGGAGAATGATTTGTTGCGATACAGAATTGAGGAAATGGAATCCTCCACATCTGAGGGAGAACCAAACTCTGCAAAGACTGATTGTGCGGTGTAAGTCGTGGAAAATAAACTTTCGAATTCTGTTTCCTTTCACTGGGTTCAAAGAGCTGTACAATGGTGATACTAATTAGCATTAATTAGCAAGAGCATGCTATTTGCAGTAAATATCGTTCCCCACAGTCCGTGAATGTTTGCTCGACTCGTTTGTGTCAGAGTGAACGACGACCTCCTTCAACTACGCACAGCTCTTCTCAGTCATGTAAGGTTTTGTTCCGGAAATTCATTTCTTATTCGTTAACATACATTTGAAATTTCGTGAAGTGAGCGATTTAACTTTGCTGGTGTTTAGTTAATTGTATGGTATGCAAGAAGATGTGATGATCATTCACGACATATCTTATTGTCTTACTACACGACCCTTTTTAGACGACGAAATTCATAAAAAGCTGTAGGTTTTTTCAGTGTGGATGAGTTTAAGTGAAAAATACTAAAATTGTTGCCAAAAAGGTAAGAAAGTGAGGCAAGAAGTCAATTCCACGCCTTGAAAGTTGGTCCATCCTATTGTCACTACACTTTAGATGGTGATGTGATGAGTCGTTCGGTGATTTCGTTATATCTTGAACAAGGTCGTAATCGGTTTACCAAAGGAAATATTGATACCATTTACACACCAGAAGGAACGTTCATTTGTATGTTGCTTAAAGTGTAATTTTTGTTTTTGTCACTTTTTCATAAATAAAGCTGTTTTCGTCCCTGAGTTTCATTAATTTAAATTTGTTGCAGCAAAAGATCGCGGTTGCTCTCAGAGGTTATCTCTTGGTGACCCACATGATGCAGATGATGAGGGAACTCCTCGCATGTAAGTTACCACTCATCCGAAGAACCGAATTTAAGAATCGTTGTGTGAGTCAGCTTAACAATTAAAAGTCCGGAAAGGATTGTGCTGCAACACTTTTGACAAATGATTAGAATTGGTCTTGATTGACAGACTGGGAAGTATTCTAGCTAACTTCTACCAGTTTCAGTGTTCGAACAAACGAGCAATCACCAACTTCTGAAGGTAGTAATTATCTTGATGCGACATCAAGAGCAGGGAGCACCGTAATAGATAGCGGAATATCAGTTTGAATTAAAACATCTTGTTGCCAATCGATCTCGTCCAAAAATTTTAGTAAAGTGTTAGGTTACAAGTGTAAATAGCAAAAAAAATAAATAAATAATATGTTGAGAAGTTTTAGTGGAATCTCATGAAGACTATGAGCTGTTTTTATCTCGTATTTACGAAGTCGTCGTTTTCAACATTTTTCCATGACGATCAAAAACTGCTTCAACTCGTCACTGTCAATATGTATTCAGTGAATGCTGTCCTAAGAGCTGAATTAATAAATGTAGGTTGAAAGGAAGTGCTTCCAGAAGTGCTCTTTCTCCAAACTATTTCTAGGTTCAAATAGCCAAGACATTGCCAGTGGATCTTCCACTTAGAAAGTAGAACCGAAAAGAACTAACCGCTTTCCGAATGCCTTGAATAAAGCAATACCTCCAGCAGATTTAACATTCATTTAATAAATACCAATTTTTTGGGCTTGAAACTGCAAGCTTAGGTAGTATATTTCGTTAATTATAAAAGGCATATTCAACCTGTTCCTGCAATTGTAATGTAGCGATTTTTTGGGACACCAAAAACGCCTAAATTTTGATTGATTTGTACTATAAAGAATCAAATTGACTAGATTCAACTGTCAAAGCACAAGAAATTACACCGACAAATACACATTTTGCTTTATCAAAACCATATATATCTTAAACATTTACTTTATAAACAACAAATTACAAAAAAATCACTGTATTATTTTCTATTATTCCGAAATAAAAATACGGGAGTAAAAGGAAATGAAACAAAGTTTTTAAAACATGATTGGAAACAACATTAAAAACAGCTTCCAAAAAGGATAAAATTAAGATAGAAAAATTTTACATGCCGTGATCAAGCCATTAAGTAAATGCATGTAAAAAAATAACAGAGAATTCGAAATTTTAGTGTATATAAGAGCAGTCTTTCGGCACTGGACAACCATCTGGATGATTTTTATGGAACCAGCAATCCCTTGTCCTCAATTTCTCCTTTACTCCTCCACTCCCCTCCTTGGCCCAATTACGAATTGATACTGTTCCTTTAACTATCTGGAATTACTTCATCATTGGAGATAAGTCGGAATTCTGCTATCAAAAAACAGAAATGCAGTTTAAGGAATTCGCTCTCCGTGAGACAGAAAGATGAGAGAATCACGCTACCACCTACTTCCTTAAAAAATTGACTCAATTCATATCTTACCTTGAAAATTTGATGCTGATTTCTCAAAAATGTTTGCAAGCCACCATCAGAATCCCGAAGTTGGGATTTTTCATCCGCACTTAATAAATTAGCTATTTCTTTTAAAGAGCATGACCCGCCTTTGCGCCAGCAGCTGCAACACAATTTAATATGGTGAATAATGTTAGGACTCACAACTTTTATATCATAAAATTTGACTGTGACTACAGACATGATTATAAACTAACCAGTCATTCGTTCCACTTCAGAAATTTTAAACCTCCGTTTAAAAATAAGAGATGCTTTTCAGAAGCTAAACTCATGTCAAGCAGAATTCTCCTGATGCATGTTCTAGAACAAAGAGCAAAGTATTCAATTTATAATATCAAATCTGGAAATAAAAATGCAAACCTATACACTGCTGCTCCGCCCGGCGGTAGCTGAAACAGATAACTGAATATCTTTGTGACAAGCGTTTCTTGAAGATCTCGAGAAAGTCTGGAGCAATTTCGCACCTGAAATTATTGACAATTGCACATAGAAATAATTCCTGTTTATCATTTGACAATAAAAAAATTACAGGATCATTAGGAAAGATCTTCCTCAACTAAAACTATCAACATACTTTTTCAACTTTCTCTCTCGGTATGAAATTTGATGAACTGTTGGGTGCCAACATATTAGTTATAACATTTTCAATATTTTTTACTAATCCACCAGCGGGTATTGTGCAAAGTAAACAAAGGCGTTTCGTTGACGGAATTTTTAACCGATCTTCTTCGACACAGTAACCCAGCCTGAAGAACATTTTTTAGTGCCTCAGAGATTGGCGCAACTAAGGATGTAAGCTTCGAGTAATCTACTAAAATGATCCAACATTACTGCATATCAAATTGACCTCAAACAAATATCGCGAATAAATAGAAGGTACGAGGAGTATACGCTAGCAACAGCTACACCACACTTTTTTTGGAAACGACCACAAAAATCGAATGGGCAGCACGGCAGTAAAAAAAAATTACTTCTGGATCTGAAATTAATATTCAGGAATAAGTTTGAAATAAAGACTTATGAAAATTAAGGAAAAAAACTTTAATTTCTTCTGATTAGAATTTCTCAAGGATTCCAATAACCAGAAAAATTTTGAAAATAATAATACAAAGTAAAAATTTTGTACAAATAAAAAAGACACTGAATAAAGAGAAACCTAGCAGCCATAACAGGAATCCACGGCGTTAATTCATCTGTATGATTCCCAATCAGAAAATCGCAGTCCCTCAGCAAATCTTTGCTGGGATCAAGTGTTTTTTCTCTCAGATCAGTTCCAACAAATCTCGTCCACGTTTTCCGCTGCCTTAAATCGATTCCATAACCATTTATCTGTAAGTCATCAATCTGATCAAATTTTGGAAACTTTATTGCTTTAAAAAGATAATGAAAATCCACTTTTAATGAACTTTTATCCTTTAAAAATATACAGATGAGAAAACAGACCTTCATCTTTTGCAAGAGATGCACAAGCAAACCATTGCCGCAACCAATATCACAGAATCTTTGCGGTAAGAATCCTTTTCGTCGCCAGTATGCCTGAAATTAACGTTTTCAGCAAATTGCATGAAATAGATTTTTTACTATATCGTACAGAAAAATCTTTACTTACTATTAGATAAGCTGCGATAGCACAATCTTCATAAACAAACTTATGTGGATTCGTTCTCTCGGTCCACGTCTGGAAAGCACCACATGTTTAATAAACGGAAAACTTTTATGGTTAATTCGAATTTTACGAAAGTACAAAAACACGTTATACAATAGTTGCACCCATCAGCATATTGAATTCGAGATTTAATCTGGATTTAAACTCCAGCACTGCAACTATTATAATAAAAACTTACTGCTGCAATTTGTTGGCCCCATTCACTTTTGATTTTATAATAGTATTGGGAATAATCTTCCATATCAACTAATCTATGCGAAATTGTGGCATTTCTTGCTTCGTCAATTTCAGCAAACCATCTGCAACCAGAATGAAGTTTTACAAACAAGATCATAGTCAAAAACACAGCAGAAACAGTTTCGATAAACACGGAAATGCGACTTCAAACAAAACCAAAATTTTATAGAAACGCACTTCAACAAACGCGGAAATGCAACTTTCTGCAGCCAATCATAATTAATCGCACCGCTAGAGACGGAAACGGTTAGATTCCTGAAAGAAGTAAATCAGTAGAACACTACGAACTGAATGATTAAAACTATCATCGTATAACCACGGAAAATTAGCAGCGATAACATCTAAGTTCAAACAACGCACCACTGCCCATCAGAGACTTCTTCCAAAGCGAAACGATATGGAAAAGAGACATGAGGATGTCTCTTCCCGTCCAATACAGAAGGTCGAAACTCCACAACATATTTATCTAAACTGTATGATCTAAATGAGTATTAATTGTACAATTTAACAAATGAAAGAGTCTCAGGCCTTTGTATGATTTCAATTCCAGCTCTATAGTAACGTAACACCAATGCCGAAAACACTGAAGCAGCTACAGAGCTGAAAATGAAATCTGCTAACCAAAAGTTCGCCAAAAACATCGACAAATTTCGCTTCGAATGAGTTCTCTCTCAGCAAACAATAAAGATGTATTTTTGAAGTTACGAAAAAAAACTCTAACCAGAACGAAGTTTCATATGCGCAGGTAGAAAAAAAATCGGGTGACCTAGGAATGAATTTACGGATTTCAACATTTTTTGAAAATATGTTACAGACTGGTAACGCATGAACAAGCCTGGAATTCCGCTCATTCATTGACACAACGCACAGTAAGCGTCTGTTCACTGTATGACAACATTCCTTCCATATTTTCATAACCTGAAAACTCTATGTAAATGGATTAATGATTCAAAAAGATGCAAAGATATCCCAATCAACAGTAAAAAAATTGAGATTTTATTCCGGTAAATTTGGTACCACAGAAATGACTTCAAGTCACAAATGTATGGCATCCAGAAAATGGAGGTAAAACAAGAAGACCGAATTGTTACACTCAGTTCTGAGAAAGAAAATTCAGAAACATACCTTTGGGAACACTTTTCTAACATCGAACTCTGGCGGTGTTGACAATGGAGCTGTAGCAATATTTGCAAAATCCATCTCATTGACCTACAACTAGAAAACAATTCCAAACAATTGAACTGCACAAAAGTTTACGACCGAAGCATTCCTAAACCTATAAATATAGCCATACCACGGCTCACGAAGTTATTAAAAAGAAAAAAGCCAAACACTGGGTTCAGCACAGATTAGAAACTGAACACATTTCTACATTCCGCTTTGAAAATTTGGAACCGATGAGAGTAGAGAATAACTTTATACAAACTGGCAGTACCCACATATGACAAATGCCCTAAACACTATTAAATACATATGCTTTTCAAACCAAAGTGAAAGATTGACAAGGTTAAAATATCCTAAGTTACGCAAAATTATTAAGGACTTACAAATGCGAAGTCCTGCAAACTTTTTACAGGAGTCTGACAGAAATTGGAAAATTTTAACAAAGGCTTTTTTATAAACAGTAGAAAATCGAAAATGTCAACATAATCACTGATCACAAGAACGAACATTCATCATTCCTAACTTCAGCACATATCATATCGAAAGTCAGGACTGATTATTAAAAGATTTGCTTAGAGCACAATAACGCCGGACAATATCCGAGGATGATGACATACTGACATTTGGTAGTGGAATCCACTGTGATGTTCCAGTTCTTACAATATGCCCCGAAAGATGTGAATCTAAAAAAATTGATGGAGTTTGAATTAGTCAAAAGTTTGTCATACTTTTCTTTCTTATCTTCATCACGAAATATTAATTAGCATAGAAAAAGTATTTCTGAAAATACCACTTGGTTTTCACTGCTTAATCTATTGGCGTTGCAAATCTCTTCCATGTGAAATATATTTTTCTCAAAAAAAACTGCTCAAGAAACATGCTAAAAACACGGTTTTCTGAAAATAACGATTAAAACCACCTGCAAACGTACACTCCTTGTACTTCTGATGCTGGGACCCGTAACCAGCAAGGCAAGAAGCACCATATTCCTCGATTTGTTCATTAGGTAAAAGAGGTACCCAACTAGAGGTTGATGACGCAGGAACATCTACAGTTCCTCGTAATGATGTAATAGCAGCAGGTGGTGGCGGAGGTGGCCGTAACAGAGCTAATTCCGTAGCATAGTTTTCACGCAACTTTCGATCTAAACTTCGTCTTTTTCTTCCCACTTCTTCTTGCAATTCTTCTTGAATCCGCGCTTCACAAACAGCTCGAACACGTTCCATTTGTTCCGCCTTTTTGAGATCTTCTCGTCGGATTACTTTTCGAATAAAGATGTGGTAACCGTTAATGAAATGTTCGCCAATATTCATACAACTATCACAGGATTCAACTTCGTCAAATGTAATGTAAGCAAAGTGCAACGGGTTCTGAAATCATCCTGAATAACATTCGCTATGCCTCTATTTAACAGCTTGTTTTTGCAGATTCCACTTTTTGCTGTTGGCTCTACACTGTTTTTGACATCATTCTACTCACGATTTTTTAAATGTTATCTTGAATATAATGCTAAAATCGAAATTTCGCATTTAGAAATATCAATATTCCACACCTAAAATTAAAAATCTGAACCTCATCAAGTGTATCCCCTGCACAATCAACATGAGCCACACCAAATTTTGAAAAATATTCTTCAAGTTCATCAATTATGAGTTGTGCGCCAAGATAGGAAACTAGAATTTTTCGGGTGCTGACATACTTGACAATCGGATTTAACGATACCTAAACAGTACACGTTATGGAAAATAAGAGAACGAAATCAACTACGAAATTTAATTTTCGCCAATATTTACACAGCTACCGCAAGATTCACTGCTGCGATATATTTTCTTTATTCTCTCTGAAAAAAATGCATTTTCTATAAGAAACAACTTTTTTTTTAGCAAAACAGAAAATGTCTCAAATGATAAAATATAACAAAACTAAATAAATGAACTAACGCCTTTGATAGGACGCATTTCAATTTGTACCCCATCTATTGAGTGCGGTTGAGCTTCGAGGCATTCTTGACAGTGATGATCCCAAACAAAACAAATAAACCCGTACCCACGAGAACGCCTCGTATTCTGGAATTGAATTAAGTATCAATAACAAAGTGGAAGATAAATGGAAATCAAAGAAAAATGCCTCATTTTTCACTGAATCGCTGAATTATCCTGAGTCGATGCAAACAAAGAAACTGCCTGACTAACTTTGATTTGACATGAAAAGTGAATGCATAAATGATATACCTTGTCGAACATCACAACACACTCAGAAAGTGGACCCCATTTCGTAAAAAATCGTTCAATATCACTTGTCGATGTCTTTAAATTCAATCTCTCTAACAATATCCTCCTTTCTTCTGGTATATTCGCCATCTGAAACCACCAACAGTCTCACTATTCAATGTAACTGAATCAAAGCAGCACTGACGAAAGTTTACCTGAAAGTGCCTAAGAAATGTTTTCAACACTATCGTAATCGTTACACATCACCGGCGGACTAGCTCTTGGATTCTTCGAACCAGGTATGAAGGTACTCAAAAAGGAACAAAAAATCAAAAAGGCTCACCAAACTCTGTGGTAAATTAGATAAATGAAGAAAAAATGCGGAAGAACGATCGCTCTTTACCAGAATACCAGAGAAAAAAGAACGTACACCAGATGATATTGATTGTAAACGGATTTTGAGTTGCGGAAGGTGAATGCCTTCAACAACGAATGTTTGATATACGGTATACTACATTGAGGTTAACGCTGAGGATTCGGGCTTGTAAGCCGTTTTTATAAATCGCTGCTTCATGAGTTTCGTTGTTGTTTGAGTGCAGTTCTCGGGAGTTTCCGGTGTTTATATCTGACGGGTGTTTTAGAAATGGTTGCGGTAACTGCCCGTAAATTATTCTGAAAATTACCGGTAGACGAAATCGATTTTCAGGACGTTTCGGACGTTAGTGAGAGACTTGTTCGTTGAAAGAGTTGAAGAGAGGTGGCAGCATGGGAAGCTGTAGGGATGTTATAAGATGCTACAGATGAAGAGTAAGGTTTAGACAAAATAGGAAGAGTCGAGTTTGGGCAATTCGTGATGGAGATTCTGAAGAGTTGGCATGTGTCTTAGTTGAGTGTCAAGTCAGAGGACTAACTGTCAGTCAGAAGTGTCCGATGCCAGTCGATGAAGAAGATTTTGTAGAAGAAAAAATTTTAAATTACGTCCAGTCACTCCGTCATCTCTAATTTTTGTTGTTGAATGTGGCATTGAAAGCATCGGCTTGAAGTTGTTTTTTTAGCAAAAGTGTTAGCTGGAACTACGAGGTTGAAGGAACTACCTTTTATTACACCCTAATGTTTTGTTCAGTAGTTGAATTGAATGTTTTAATAGCCTATGCAGACGAAATGCAAAATTCAGTTCTTGATTGGAGGCAAAAAATACTGGATACGTTCAAGTCGTTAACAGCTAGATGCTTTGGGTAAAGGGAGTAAATTTTTTTAGCTCTTTCATCTGTTGAGGATGAATTACTTTTGTAGAATGGATTCCGGATTTTATGTCACGGATGTTGTACAACCTGTGGAGCAACGAATGGTTTTTGTTTTGAAAGGGAGGAGAGAATTAACAGTTGGAAAAAATCAAAGGACAGAGGGGGAGGCAGCAGATGAATAATTTGTTTGAAGATCTTAAGGTTTTTCTCCAGTTAGTCTTCCAGTTTCCTGTCTGTGTAGGTTCCAAGAATTAGCTGCCATAGCATCTTGCCTGGTTGTCCGAAATTACAAAACATAGGTCCTGTCTGGAAAAACGAGTAATAGGCTACTACTTGGAGAAAAAAATCTTTGAAATCTATTTTCGTGTTTTTCAGGAATTCTGAGTGGTTGCCTTTTTAATGAAAGACTCTAAGGTAGTGTCTGATCCGACCATTGCAACTCCGGGGATTTGCTTCTAAGGATTTATCATTTAAGGAAGAATTTTTACAGCATCATCACGACATTTCGGGACGTCATCTTAGTGAGTGAAGTTTTTATGTTCTCGCTTGACTTTGGTAGGAACGGTTTGGATTTAATGATCGACTTATACGGAATTTATTTACAGTTGGTGTTTTTGGATGGACTGTGTGGTATTATAAAGTAGTTGAACGAAAAAGTCAGAGGGAGTGTTAGAATATGATTTCCTCATGAAAATGTTTTTATGCCAAAACTTTGGCCGAAAACACAAAATAGATTTATTCCCAGCTACGTTAACTACTAACTCTTACTTTGTGCTTTCTTGGCTGTGGTAGCTCCAATAGTCATCCTCATTTCTTTCTGCAGAGCATTTATTATTCTGTTAATGAAAATTTAACGTTTCTTTTTTTGCTGGCTAATATATTATTATATTTCTATAATCACATATGTGCTTCAAAACAAAAGTTCGTTTGGTGTAATATTGATTTATAGACCCAAATAAACTTTTTCGTTCGTGTTGATTGTAATCTAGAAGCTTCCAAGGTTAAAAAATATGAATGGTTTCCTTCCAAGGTTAAAACATATGAATGGTTTGAGATTTTATGATTTGTCGACGAGTATTATGGTGTTTTTTTCCAGTTTCTGTTGGCAAACACGTGGTGGAAATGTCAAAACGTTCATCACCAGGGAGTGATGAGGACTCTCCTGGTGCATCAGCGGATGAACCACTTTATAGTAAGCGAAGACATGTGGAGTTTGAGCCTATTCGCATCTGTTCAGTCAGCGGAACGGTAAGTTTTCTTTTAATGGGTTCGATGAAGATAGCTATGACTTTAAAAACGTTTTTTTCATTAAAAAAAAAACCTTACAGTTCTGGAAATGTCTCTTTATTTCTGTTTTAGTTTTGAGAAATGAATGGAATCCTGCCAGCATGTCTATCAGTTTTATCACTTTTCGTACCATTCGGAACAGTTGCAATATTTTAGAGCGATATCGATGTGAAAGTTTTGGCGGTTCAACATTACAAGTTATCTGAACGTTTTCGCCTCAAGGAACGTCAGACGACACAGTTACAGCATCGTGTTGAACAATTAGAAGGTAGACAAGCTCAAGATGATGCGATTATGTGCACTATCAACCGTTTTTGGAATTTGGTAAGCTGCAGTGATTTAGTTTACATGTCCTTTCAATGTACAATAAGTTTACATTACAGACAATATTAAAGATGTCATGCATCTTACTTTACAGAATGTGCAGTGATTGACGTCAAAAAAAGTCCATTATAAAAAAAAATAGTCTAGTTTGATTAGTTCAATTGAAACTGGATGATCTATTAATGCAACCAGATTTTTTTTTTGGATTAACATGAAAATAAGTGATTTTCAGTTCGATGAAAATGTCAGGACGTTATTGCAAAGGTTTGATGCCGAAACTGCGGTGGAAGGTGAGATAAAAAGTAAGTTTTGACTGATTTCAACAATCTTCTCATTGCAAGACTCACAGAGCATTATTACTGGAAAACTTGAGCTAAGCGGCGCAACGTAAAAATAGAATCTAAATGCGAGTACTTTGCTTGTGGTACGAGTACTTTGCTTGACGGCGATTCGAAATTAAATTCTTAGTAATTTTCAAGCATGTTTCAGTGGAATGTGAGGAGACGAAAAGTTTTCTTGCAAAATTAGCTCACTGGGACGATGCAGAAACTGAAGAAAAATTGATGCGACGGGTAGAATTCAGGTCAGTGTCGAGTTACTTATTATTGCGCGGTTATCACAATGAATTTATAGAATTCTGTCAAGTTGTCGTCTATAATCATGACAATTCTCTGCAAAATTTTCAATCTTTTTGTACTAATTAATTATGGGCCTCGTTTAGAAAATTAAAGTGACGCTGAGGATTTTATTGAATGCTTTTCTTGTGGTAGTTTTAGTCTAAGTAGGTCTTTTACAAAAATTCACAGATCTAAAAATATTTAGTTAATAACTTTCACCAATCAAGTAGTTATATAAACATTTTAATATTGCAGTCGTCGAGCTATATCGAAACTGATTCAAGTGTTTGATCATATTACACAAAGAAATGGAAAAATAGCAGAAATGATAACATCCTGTCCAACAACAGATGACAGTCCAGATGACGGTTCTTCTTGAATTGTTAAATTTTTTTTAGACGTCCGGGTTTATATTAGCTGTTTAATTGTTTGTTCTATCAAATAGAAAGAAATTAAATGCAAAATTGCTGTTACTGAATTTTGTTAAATCAAGATTGCCATATCTTTTATAAAATATCTCATGTACTGAGAATACGAAACGGTGAATGAATTTGTTGAAGCTGTTGGCACCAAGTTTTTCATTCCAGTTTTATTTATGTTATACGCTTACTCTGTTTTCATTGCTCAGGTGCTTCTACTTCTGATGGGAAACCCACTGTAAATGCATTGCTGGTGAAAAGGAATACGGAGTTAAGTGAAGAAAACATAAAATTGCAGAAAATGATTACGAAACTCCAATCCGAAAATCACAGTCTTTCCTCCAAAGTATACCTTCGTGTTATTAATTAATTTCTCATTACTCACTGATATTTAAGAAGCTTGTAAATGTTTCACTTGCGCATTTTCGAAAAAATCCTTCAAATAATATTCAGGTGTCAGCTCAAGAAGATAAATTAACGATAATAGATACTCGCAAGCAAGAGATGGATAATAGTCTGGAGGAAATGAAGTATGAATTGGAAAAGGCTATGCGTCGTGAGTGCAAACTTGATTTTCGTCTTGCTGAGGTTTGTCCAGCTCAATTCTTTTCTAATTTCTTTTTTATTCTGTTTTTGAGAGTTGTGAATATGTTAACTTCAGTGAGTTTTTTGAATTTTTTAGTATCACCAAATTAATTTTGAGCTAAATGATTTTTGTCGAATTGAATTGGAATTATTTGCAGTATGTGAAAAAAACACGTGATCTGGAAATGAGCTTGATGAAAGCGTCAGCAACGAATGGTCCAAATAATACACATAATACTAAAGCAGATTCACCGCCGACAACTAGTGTAAATAAATCAAAAGTAAGTCACGCTGATTTCTTGTTAATTATGGTTTATTGCCAAAATGTTGGTCGGATTTCGGTAATTTTAGTCTGTGTTTTCTTCGAAAACATCTACGTATGAAATTGTATTATTTTATTACAACAAAATTGTGATATTTTTCGGTTAATTTTTGTTTGGAACGTTTAGATCAGAGCTCAATTCTTTTCCAATTTAAGCTGGAGGAACTGGAGCAAAACTTGGAAATCCAAACCGACTTGGCCGCTTGTCGCTTGCAGGAATTGCAGGAAATGTTGGATAAGAATAAGAATTTGACGAAGCAAGTGGAGAATTTAAAAATGAATGTGAGTTTTCTAGTAGCTGTTATCTAAGTTCCATTCTGGACCCCTTCAAGCGAATTTTTATTTGAGTTTGGCGTGGAAATTATAAGTCGATATTTTCAGTTAAAAAATATTCCAACAGAAGTCATTAGGACATCTATTGAATACACCACACTGCAGTCGCAGTTTTCTTCGCTTTTTACTGAAGCAAATCAGATGAGGTAAGTCACCGTTAACATAAGTTACTTTCAGAATTTCGTGCGAAATTTCATATTTTGGTGTTGTGTTTTCAAACAAACATGTTCGTTATGCATAATATATTAATGGTGCAAACGTGCTGCGATTTCACAAACGTATAAAAATTGCTATGAAACACTAGAATTATTTGACTCTAAATTTAGACTAATCTTATGATTTAAGGCAGCAGATTGAAACTGCAAAGTCCCAGTTGGCAGCCCTACGCAGTGCTCATGCTAAGCAAATTGAAGTTATGGAGGTTTGTTATAGCAGGATAGATTTCTTGTTAGTAGAAAATGGCCGACGATGAAGTTTTTTGCTTTAATTATGACGAATGAGCAAAAATTTATAAGGGATTATTTCACATTCTGCTTGCAGAGTGAGGAATGTCAGGCTCGTGAGCAAATGCAGGATACGATGAATAGGCATGAAGAAGAGTTATATCAAGTGCGAAGGGAGTATGAAATGTTGCGTTTGGAGTTTGAACAGAACCTCTCCGCCAATGAGCAGTCAGGTATTTGTTTTAACAAGTTTCAGCATTCTGTTATATGTTATTTCTCAGCATTAATCGGATTCTGCAATATTTCAGGACCGTTAAATAAAGAAATTCGTTTAATGCTTGCATCAGCAAAAGCTGAAAATCAGCAGTTAAAGCAGGAAGCAAATCGTTTCAAAAGAAAGTGGAAAGAGGCTGTTTCTTCATTAGCGAAAGTGAGTTTCTGGTTCAGGGGAAATGATTTATTGGGACAAGCATTATGAAAATGCAATTTTTTATTAAGTGCATCAATTGATCCTTTTCAGTGCAATAAAGAATTAGATAATGAGAGGCGTTATCGTGAAAGATGTTTGCTTATTGAAGTAGAAGATGATAACGATGTTTTGGCCTCACCGGATCAGGACAGAAATACTGGGGACTCTTCGGAAACAATGTTACATGATAGCGGAAGCTGTGAATACGGTAATGAAGTTGATGGTGAGACCGATGTTGGAGCACATCCGAGCAGAGTTATACAGTCAGTTTAATTTATTGTGAAAATTTTTGTTGAGTGAATTTGGTGTTGAATAATGTTTTAAGTGATTGGTTAAGTAATTGAATAATGGCTAGTTTAAGGCATTATTTGCGTTATTTAGTTTTTTCAAGCAGATTGCTGATATGTTGAAGGGATAGACATTTTTTGGTTAATTTTAGGAAACTGAAGAAAAAAGTTGCTGATTTGCAATTAAAGATAGACGCCTTAAATGCGTTAACAATTGAACAGAGGGATCGAGTTGAGGTAACATTGTCTGAAGTTATAAAGAGGAAGAAGGCATTTTTCATTTATGAATCGTACAACTAATGATCAATTTTCCTTTTTTGCTTTCTGACGCTATATGTCTCTATCGTGTATATCATAAAACGATTCTCGTATTTTAGCTGCTAGCAAGAGAAAGAAGGCTGAAACTTGAAAATGATAAGCTGCAGCAGCATATTAAGAAACTTGTTAGCACTGATCATCGGGAAAAAATGAAATACTATTCAGATGAAGCTCAAAGAAAAATCAGGCTAGATTTTTTTACTTGCAATTCTTGTGAATTGAGAAACGGTTCATGTTATCGATTCGAACATAGCAGTCGTATTGTTAATTGAAAATTGTTTCTCTTTTTTTTTGTTTATCCGATATCGAATACATTTTGCCTGGTACAGAAGCCTAGAGGAAACAGCAGATCGTCTGCGTAAGGAAGCACATTCGGCGAGGCAAGAGGAAGAAGGTTTGATGAACGATGTTGAAACTACGGGTCAAGCATTTGAAGAAATGCAAGAGCAAAATACCAGATTACTGCAGCAACTTAGGGAAAAGGTATACTTTTCGTTCAAAAAGAAATTTTTCTTTGTTTTGTATAATAAAAATGAAATTAAAGTGAAGATAATATAGCCATTTGTTATTTCTAATCTCCAGTGCTGTTATAATTTTATTCGGAAATTAATAGACTGTTACTTCCAGTTTTATTTTTTAAAGGATGATGCAAATTTAAAACTGATGGCTGAGCGGATACGTGCCAATCAATATCAAAAAAAGATGAGTGAAGAACGAGAGCGCACTGAAGAACGCATAAGTAGTTTGCAGAATCAAATTGAAGCCCAACAGCTTATGATATCGAAACTGGAAGAGGCTGAAAAGCTGTTGAGACAAAAAAATTCTCATTTAGAACATCAGTTAAGGTTGGATGAGTTCATTAATTTACCTTGCTCGAGTGTTGTGATGAATTAGTTTCGAGAATTGACTTACTTTGTAAGATGGTAGAGTATTAGGACGTCGAATCGTTTTTATTGGACGTTTAAAAAAATATTTCGTGAGTGGAAATATATTTTCTTGGTTTATTCCTATGCAAAGCTTCAGCTTGTAAAAGTGGTTGTAGTTCACTGGTTCAAAATTTCGACATTTTTTTAGACTGATAGAGCAGGCGAATGATATGCATAAAAGAAAAGCAATTGAATGTTCGCAGACGTCTGCTGATTACAAGGCGCAGTTAGAGAAGTGCAACAGTCAGCTTAATGATGCACAGCAGGTTTCCTTTTCTGTTCCATTACGAGAAATATATCTCACATGACTCAGAAATAGAAGCATTGAAAATTGCAGGCCGTGACAACAAAAACTTCTCAACAAGAAGTGGATTCGTTCAAAATTAAACGTTTAGACGAAGAGAAAAGTATCCTGCGAAAGAAATTAGAACGGGCAAAAAAGATGGAAAAAGTGGAGAATTGGGATGAAGTGTTGAATGAAGAAATTAGGGAACTAAAGGTTTGGTTTATTTGATCGTATTTGTAGATATTTTTGATATGTATTTTAAACCACTGCTTTACTGCAAAGTTATGTTTCACCGTTGTATTGTTAATTTTTTCAATAATATTTTTTACAGGACATTTTGACTTGCCCATCTTGTAAAGTACGGAGGAAAGATGCTGTACTAACTAAATGTTTTCATGTATTTTGTATGGAATGTATGAAAACACGTTATGAGACAAGAAGACGTAAATGTCCGAAATGTAACGCTGCATTTGGCGCCAACGATTATCGTCGGATGTATTTCACGTAGTAGGAAATTATGCTTTCCTTTCTTTTTTCTCACATTCATTTGTGCGATCACAAGATTTTTAAATTATATCTTATGTTCAAGCTGTTGTGTTAGACTTTTAGATTTGGGTCTTATTAACCGTAGAAATTTTCTTTGTGCAGTGTTTTTTCTCCTTTTAGTATACACCTATTGTTTTTGTACTTGAAGACTTTAGAAGTGTACAGTGATCGAATTTTTTCAATTTCAAATAATTTTTCTTTACTCCATCACTTTCATCATGTGGGATAAAAATTACCGAGCAGCTTTTTACTGCTTTGTTGACATGTTTCATTCTCTTAGGTGAGACTTTTCATGGTTTGTTGTTCAATTTTCTTATAATACGAGCTTGAACATGAACCAAATTTGGGATGAAGTTCGAATTCGGTCCTGTTCTATCTTTGTTGGTATGGGTTTTATACCAGTGACCGTTTGCAGTTCTGACTGCTTTTTTGAAGGTCTTCGCTGCAACTTGGCATCGACGAAATTCCTGATTCATTTACCGGTAAAATCTGTGTGTCGTTAATTCCTTGCTGATATACACTTGAGATGTATTTTGCTTGTTAATATTTTCTTCGTTAATTTGTTATAGAATATTTCATTGACTGTTTCAAAACACTTTTCCACATTTGTACCTGTGAATTTCAATTTCCGAATACCACTAATATGAAACATTTTCTATATCTATCGCATTTGTTAGCCTTTTGACAGTCTGTGAATCGCTTCTCGTTTTTGCATCTTAAACTGAACATACCTATCTGCTAATGACATAAGCAGGCACAGCTGCACATGTGTCGAGAAACCTTAATTACTAAAAACGACCCTCTCCGGCTGCTCATGTCAAACCCTTGAAAAATTGGAGGTACATAGAAAGCAACTGTTTGGAGTTAGAAAACTGGGCTGATTTTATGCGCAACCTGTGAATCTATTTTGGAGTAGAACTCCTTTCCAGAATTTATGTTTTCATTCACAAACGATTTGAAGGAACCTGTAATGTTTCTATGTACAATTAGGACTAGGAACTTGTGTTGGAATGATCACTAAAGTGGTGTTGCCAAATTTATGACAGCAATTTGATTTCGGAACACCCAGAAAACATTGGAAGGACGTTTGTTGGTAAGGTTTCTGAAGCAGAAATTGGCAGAGCCTTAACAGGTGATGGAATCTGAAGAGCTTCGTCAGTACTCAGACGAATCCGCCTCGCATCTTACTGCTTTTATGGTTGAAATTCACAAGTTACTGTAACTCTGTGACAATCCATCCATCAAAGAAATAAATGTTCAGCTTGTTTGATAAAAAGTGGATTGCATTTGTCCCCAGTTTCAGTCACAAGTCGGTAATGTTGAAACAGCCCAAAGGAAATTTGCTTCCCCATCCAGACTATCCATTCACCACTCGAAAGCTGAATTTTGTCCGCCGACATTAATAGGATGTAAACATACTAACTGCACACACAATTAATAGGACGCAAGCACCTCTCTAATATTCTCTCAAAAATATAATTATAATTAGTAAAATTTCTGGAGTAATAATGTAGCGAAGTAAGACTGAGACAGCGTACATACAATCAAGTTGCTACTCCAGTTAAAGCTGGCGATTTGCAAATACAGAAATTCCAACTGATTTTTAGGTAGGAGTGCTATCATCACTACTAACGGTAATATTCAACTCACATGACACATTAAATGACGATTGCGAACTTTGTAATATAGAAATCGATATCGTGTCGCACTGGTGACCAAAATAAAACAGCAGTTTTATTGCTAATTTGAATCAAGACAAGGTTTTGAACTTATTGAAAATATTAAATTATTTATTCGACCTTATTAGCCGTCGTCAATATTTCGTTATCTTTACGCAGAAAAATTGGATATCATTAGAAAAAAGCTCTTTATACGAAAAAAGAATATTTGCCTCTCTCGGAATTCCAAATAGATAGGCAATGATAACTTTCAAAAGGATCAATTCATTCTATATATGGCAGCAAAGATAAAAAAGACCGGTTCTTTCGAATTGATTTCACGAAAGGATGCGTCAAGAGTTTTGATACAGACCACCTAGAAAAAACTACTAGCAAATGTTTATCTTCACATGTTTTGAAGATATTGCATTTTTTTTTTTGTCCAATTGACAGATACTACTTTTTTTAACAAAAACAAAATGGGTTTTTTTCCTGCAAAATAAAAAAGGGGATTTTTTGGAATAGTTTTGCAAGTGATCGTAGTCAAGAAATAAAATGTCACTGTTTCCTTTTCAAAAAACTGGATTTAACTCGGGTACTAGTTAAATTAGACGATCTTACTGAGATAATCTAACAAATTTAACACTAAGAGCGCTTGTTCCAAAAAAGTGCAGTTTGTATCCTTGAATCAATCAGAAGAATAACCTGTTTTCTGGTAAAGGTTTGAGACAGCAATCCGTTATGACATGCAATGATTCACTAAAACGCCGACGCTGTCGATATTGTAGACCATGCTCCATGTTTTCTGGAAGTGATCAGTTTTTTGTGCACAGCAAGCAAAACTGAAACTTGATTTCCAGATCAAATGACAAAAAAAAAATACAAAACCCTACCTTTATCAGGAAGAGTTGTACAATCCAATAGTCGAGGAGTTGTTCCTTTACTTTTTTCAAAAAGCATCTAAAAATCCATAAAGCCTGTGTTATAAATTGAACGATGTAAAACAAAAAAAAAAAAACATCAGAGAGGAAGTAAACGATCGAATAACTTGAACCAAAAGTAAATGATTAACTAGAAACTATTTTAAATTAATACTTGACAAATTAAAACCTGCAAGCGATCCATATCAGAAAAAGGAGGAAAACCATTAGCCATTTCGCATATCGTTATTCCGATACTATACACATCAGATGATAAACCGTAACCATGCAAATCCTAATGAAACTATTACTTAATTTAGAAGCAAAAAAAGCCCAACAAGGTACTGAAAACTTCCAAAATTGATTTACTGTGTGATTCTTCGTCCAAAACTTAGAAGGTTAGATCTATGGGTTTCAAATCTCTCACAGAGCTGATCAATGCGCTCATTTTAAAGTGCGTTGCACAACCCTAACAAAAAAAAATTTTGTAGCACGTTTCCTGTCCAATAACTTGAAACGCTTTGACAAAAAAAAAACCGAATGTATTAGGAAAGTTATGTTTTAGCATCAAAAACCATTCAGACTATCCTGACGTAATGTGTGTTGCATGAGGCTTTGTATTTATTTTTATCAGTTTTTCTCTCCTGGATCATTCGGTGTAGTTTGTCATCGATAACCTAGATACCTGTCTTAATATTTCAGGTGCCAACCACAGCAGCTCATTGGAAATTCCAGCATCAAAGTTGTGCAAAACATTGTTGGTGCCGGTTAGCTCACTATGCCTTAAAAATACACAGTGGCGAAAGCCAGTCAATTTAACAGTGCCCGTTGAATGTAGCAAAATATGACTGCATCGTATGGACCTTAAATTTACACTAATTTATGACGAAACTTTCGAATTCATCAATTAAACTTTGCATATATGCTGATAATTTTACAAGTAATGAAGAATTTAAATTTTGAAAACAAAAATGTCATAAGGATGATTTCTTTTTTAATACTCACCCACTATGACATCTTTACTAAACCGCCAGTTGCATGACACATTCTACAGTATTACTGCGGTAGTATTTTCTTATTAGCAAATGGTTACAGAAAATTTCGATAGGTGTAGAGAAAAATTAACCTATGGACAATTTTTTGATCGTGTAGGTATTGTACGGCTAGCAAAATATTTTTAAGCACTTGAGCAATAGCTTTCTCTGGCAGGCCATATGGATAGTAATTATGTACCACATGTAAAACAGAACCTGAACACACAGTGAAAACATATTGGAGCAACAGTAACTTAGTCGAAAAATGTATGCCAGCATGAAACAAAAAATAGAGCATATGTTATGACCAACACAAGAATGATGGATTTCTCCCCACTGAAATCTTGAGTTTAGGTCCAACATATGAAGGCATTAGTCTCCCAATAAGTCCATGTATTCAATTATACAATAGATAAAGACTAAAATCCTAGCTTCGAAAAAACAAACAGAGATCGCAATAGGTTGAGAAGACATAAACATCACTTCCCACAGAGATTATCTGATTAACTGAAACAATGCACGGATGAGATAACCACTTCAAAAACCACACTTCTTCCTGGAACAAACATAACTGGAAAAAATACGATATTCTAAGCACAAAGAGAAAAATAGAAGCACTTTCAATTTTATCTCTACGGAAGAGCTACATGACACCACTTGAGTTGACGCCAGTTTTAATGATACAAGAATTTCCTCAGAATTTTGAAAAAGACAACAACCTTTATCTTTTCATAATCCATTTTCTCGGTAGGCAGTATACGCAGAGCGGAAAGACTTTCATCTGCCGTTCGTTTTACAAGCAAAACATCGCTTAATCCAGAACATGCCTTACCTTGGAAGTGAAAATTCATACTTCTTTCCGAAAGTGAAAATTTAGTCAAAAGTTTAACAGTTTCAAAATTCAAAAAATGAGTTCGCAAATGTTTCTTAAACTTATTTCATAAATCATTACCCAATGTTCCGCATACAGTGAAATGGGAGTGCGAGAACATCACTTCAAGATGCCATTTTTTGCCTCTTGAAACATTAATTATACTGAAAAGTTAAAAACACACATCTGGTGACTTTAAAATCAGTGACCAATCCACAAATGTTCTATCTATCGTTTTACCTAACAAATCTGCTTCGTTATTCATCAAGATCAGTTCTACCAGTAAGTGAGTACCGCGAACAAAGTTCAGTCTCTCCACTTTTTCACAATCAGAAAACATTCATTTTGCATTAATCAAAAGCTCCTTTCTTTCTATGTTTCATATATTATCACTCAATCGTTCCATCCTTCCCAAAAAACAATCATCACAAGTTATTAAATCAGCAACCAATAATGCGAACCAGAATACAGAACCAAAGTACGAAAAACGATATGAAATAGAGAATGATTTCCAATCGTTACGCTTGAAATACATTATAGATAAAATTATTTAATTCTTGACGTAGCAAAGAAAAAATATTGAGATTTTGGCCAAAACTATAGAAAAGTTGGACAATAGAATAAATGGTGGTATTTTTTTCGCCATAATTCTGCTGGAATTTTAAGCCTGTAAAAGTGCTGATCTTTCCGATGAAAGGACAACAAACCACTCAATATGGAAATGGAGAGAGCAGAGCAACCCGTTTGTCTTTAAAAATTTTACAAGAGTACCACCAATCTTCACATTAACAGACACTACGAAGAAAAGTCCAAATAAGTTTTGATTTTGTGAAAGCGGAGAGTCTAGCCTTCCTGAAGGAAGTGATCACAACTCAGTATATGAAATGAAAGGTAAATTAATTGACAGTTCTTTTAACATCACACGAACAAAAATCAGCGGATCGACAATATAAAGGCGGATATTAGCATATGAATGTTGCGCTCTTAACAACCCTAAACAGTGATAAGAAAAGTACGTTTCAACAAAAGCGAAGTACACCAAATTTGTAATAAAGAAGTTTCTTGTGCTCTAATCTAAAAGTGATGAATTCAGCTTTACTCGTGTTCACACTGATACAGTGGTAAAAGGATCAATCAGCAAATGATTCATTAATATCACGAAAATAATTACAATGACGGTGCATCAGGCAACAGTAAGGTTATTCCCATAACTTAGGGTAGAGAGATAGCAGTTCCCATCACGAAAAATTAACCACTACCTGGACTCAATCCTTTGTTCAGACGTGCTATTCTATTCCTGAATTTTACGAGGATTTCCATTCCCACTTAAATCACTGTTGCCTCAATTAAGCCTTAGATGGTGCAAAATATTATTTCAGAGGAACAAAAAATCAGTGCATTTTGAAGAACATCGTCTATTTTGTGAAAGACTTTTTCCGTTTTTATTTCCTTTAGAAGACATATAAAGGGCATATTATAAAATGCTAACTTCACTTACAGAGGTTATCAGGACAATCAGGACAATTATAAGTGGCTCAAACACAGAAACATGAGTAAAATAACAACTAATCTTGCAAATTTCAGCTGCAATCATTTTTTTAAGGCTGAAGAAGAGGACCAAAACAAGGGAAGCAGACATTTCTTGAAAAGCGGCATATTTACAGTAAAATGAAAAAATATATTATGACAGCTATTCTTCGATTTAAACAGATTTGCAGACAAAAGTGCTTGTAGAAAGTAGCAAGAGATTCGTGACGCGTATGATTTATACCCTGGAAGAGATTCATGACGCGCATGATTTATACTCTGAATGTTTGCTTTCAGTGAGGAGGAAAGGAACTCCATCCTAGATTTTTAATAACTATACTGTAAACAGCGATATAACATTCTTGCCGAAAATATGCAAAATACTGCTTTACATCACGTTCATCTGACAAAATATTGGCTCCTAATCAAGAACAGATTTCCAACTTTCTTGTCAACTCCCTGCAGTTCTCTCGAATACGTATATTTTTTCAAAGACTGAAATGAAACATAAAATGGAACCATAGAAAAACGTGATGTGAAATAAAGGATACCAGAAATGGATAATCCTAAAAAATTAAAATAAATATAGATACGTCATAATTTGTAGTACTAACCGTATAGATTCTGAACTAATAAACTGCATGTAAAATGCCAAGTTATTAAGCATCCTTGCAAGATCACGAATTACTTGTTCTTACAGAAACCACTTACGTTAAAGTACAAAAAGAAAATGGGACTTCAATTTTCATACGTTTTCAAGTGAAAAATGTTTAAAAAACCTGTTCAAAACTGACTGTACTGAACTAGGTTTGAGACTGCTGCTTTTCAACTTCTATATTATCACTTTCGTGAACAATATTCATTTGTCCTTCCACATCGATAATTATATCTTCACTGTTTCTGACAAATCTTTTCAAATTGCTTGAATTTTTTGGTGCAGGATAAATCCCCAACGGAAACAGTTTCGCTACTATAAAGAAATCCACTTTCATTGCTAAAGATGCCGAAATATTTTTAAGTTATAATAGTTTCTTCTTTTACTAGAACTTGAAATATTGTAAAATATTTCAACGAACGATTTTCACAAAATATTTATCTCATCAACTAATAATTCAAAAAAAAGTTCAAAAAGTACACTGTGGCTGTTGAGCACATGACGCTTGTAAAGGACGTTTAATGGAATCCCTGATATGCATAATGGTACACAGTGCTCGGAAGATAGCAGGAATTGTATAGCTCGTCCGTGAAAGGATAGGGCATTCTGTTGGGACTGTCACAAATACAGGTCCCACTTTTACCGAACTGTTTTTCAATTGTGAACAAATTAAACAAATTCAAAACGCTAAGACCTGGATGAGAAGTGTTAGATTTACGGTTATCGATTTCTTATATCAATATCGATTGAATGAATTTCAAAAAATCCGAAAATCAGCAAATAAACGTCATATGCAATGGATTCAAAAATCATCCAAAAATTGAAAAAAAACACGCATAACACCTCTTCCGTGAAGCAATCTGCAGTGAAATGGAAGGCGACTGGAGCAATGCTGCCAATACCGCTTCTTGTTCGTCGTATAAAAATAACTTCGTCATTGTGCATAATACGTGCCTAAGTAATAATTTTTTTTTCTGAAAAATAACAGAAATCTGGTCATGACAATGGCTGGCTATTTCCAACGTCCCCCATCAACATTAGGTATATGTTACATTCTGTTCTGATTTAATTAGTTTTTCAATTTGAAATGTAAACAACCTGTGCAAATCGCCTTTACCAGCACTTTCGTCAACATCAATACTCTCAGAGTGCTGCAGAAGATTCAAGCACCTGAAATATTATAAATGGGTAAAGCAACTTTAGAGCATGGAACCATCTGCCTTATTACATATCATCAAGATGGGTCTGCAATGATGAGATAGCATAAAAGATGTGCTCGCAATAACTAAGAAAGCAATCATAACTATGACTTAATTTGACTACTACTTCATTTCTTGGGAAAACTAACTGTTGTTGTTCATCAATTTCATTATTTATCGTTGCGTAACCATTTTGAAAATAAGAATCACATTTCATCTGAAAGGAAAATGAAGTATTTATTATAGTAAAACCAATTCCAGAAGAATGATCTGAAAAGACTTTTAAAATCCATTACTTTTCAGAATACACATATTATTAAGGACTTTTATATTTTCTTCATTGGGCCAAAATCAAAAACGAAAATCGTACTCTAAAAGCTGGAACATATCTCACCTTGATCAAACGTAGAAAAATCAAGTTACCTGACGGAAAATGTCCTGGATATCGGTCACATTTGAAGACTTGATCGATATTCGATATTGCATCGGAGTAATTTCATCATTCAAATAACCACTGTAAAACAAATACTTGTACAACTGGAGTGTGCAGAAATTGTTTTCCCAATTTTCTTTCTGCTAACAAGCCCAATAACAGAGCATCCATACATTTTTCTGCACATTCCACTTATATTATAAACCGAAAAAATTAAAAATTACTCTTCTGAGATACAACGAAACGATGAGGGTGTTGAGAAAAATGGCGCCATACCAACTGGTACAATAGAGACTCCAGGAACTCCCATTTGTAGCAATGCGCATACTGAAAACAACGGCGAAGGAACTGAGTAATTAACTGCCGGTACTATCAGTGGTACCAGAGAGACTGATGGTGTCAGAAGAGATTGTGCGAGTGGTGCCAAATTTCCAGTTGGAGTTACTGTAACAATAAAAATTAACTATCTGTGAGAATTCTGGTAAAGCTCGTGATTTGCTGCATAAGAACAGCACAACGGACAGTTTTTTTCATTTATTTAAATTTTCCAAACAAAACATAAAATTACCAAATTTGAGATACAGGTCATTCAGTTATCTCACACTTACAACGAGAATAAAAACAACAACCAAGCTTCCAGTAGTACAAGTTTTATAAACTTACTGCATGAATCCTCAGCCATACCAAAACCACTGTTTTCAGCAGCTGATAATGAACCAGTTGCTAAAACATTCGTTGTCAAAGCTGAGAGGTCAACCACTAGCAACTGTGGAAATCCTATGTAAGATAAAGTGAATTCACTCGACACTGTCTCAATGCCGACATGTACAGGGTGTGATTGTGCTCGATGCTTGACGGGGGCATGAAATCCATTTTTCGCAAACGCGTATTTATATTGCAAACCAGTAAAATGAATATAATCGGCTGCCACTTCTTGCAAACGTGAAAAATTCCTGAGAGTAAGAAAATTTGGCTGATTGCTGAAATACTTATTTTTTTTGGAGACATTCCAAATATTAATTTGTCTACCGAGAAAACTGAATTTTATAATTGCGATCCCTTTGACGAAATACACTAGGATCTCCATACTTAGTTGCAGAAACGAATCTGTCTATGCCTCTGAAAGTGTTGCAAATAAAAGAATGTCTGGTAAGCCATATATAAAATTACGAAAATATTGATAAAGATTGCTTCTACACTTTAAGTAGTAGATGTATGAATTTATGATGTTCTCAGCTTCCAATTAAATAAACTAAAAAAAAAAAACCTTGTTCGTATAAACTTTGCATATGTTTTTACTATAAATAATAAAGAATCAAATAAATCCGCTACCACTGCCCAATTCGGTAACTCTGAAACAAATATCTCTGATTAAAATAATTTAACAGTTTGGCACTGAAATTGCAATATGTAAACAGACATCAGACAATATAGCTAACAGACAAGTATTTAACCAAACTCTGCAAATAAAACCTATCCGGACAAGCATAACAAAAAGTTTACTCACCACTGAAAAGCTTTAAGAGAAGCTCTGGAATGAAATGTAGCTACATAAAATGCTCTGTAAACAGCAACTTAACGCTAGATAGTTAAAAATTTGCCGTTTTCTCAACATGACTGGAAAAATATCGCTTCAAAGAAAAAGCTACAAAATACGAAGATACTCAACCGTGCCATGATACCCTATTTAATAGTCCAATTGCTTGTTCCTCAAATTTACCGTTCAAGTAATCAAAGTCAGCGAAGCGTTCGAAATGCTTAAATGTTGAAATAAGCATGTCTCGCTTGGAACTTTGTTCTATTGCTACTTTCAAGTCAGTGATTTGTCGTCCGAATTCTCGAGTTGATTGAACCTTAAAAACGATAGAATAAATTTAGTTAATGTAAGATTCAGTGATAAAAAATTACTTGGCTCATATATTGGTGACATGACTCTTTAAAGTAAAGATGCTGTTGAAGTCAACAGCTTCCATAAAACAATGGTAGCCAAAGTAGTGTTTAGCAGTTTTCTCAGCCTAAATACAGTTCTTGCTTATGCTATCAAAAGTCAGTCAGAAATCATGGAGCTTACTTTGTCGACAATGCTTTGCATATGAGATCTGTGATACTGGTCGCCATACAGTAAAGCCGACCATTGATCTGGTGATATACGTAAACCGTGCTCGAATGCTATTTGTACAATTTGTGCATCATGCTCACGACGCAATGGACCATACTCACGAAACTGAGCTTTCAACTGCATCAGTGATGAATCACCTTCACGTTTGAATATCTGTAAAAGAAGTTCGTCCAAAAACAATATTTTAATATAGAAAAATTTATTGCACCATATGTTTTTAAAAATAAGAATTAAATTGTCAGCCGGAAGAAGTATACTAAGTAGCCAACTGTAAAGCTGCAAATTGTGACAGAGCTTGGAACTTCCGGATCAGCGAGAGATAGTATTTATACTTTGTATTCCGCAATCCGTCCTGCAGGATCGATTGCTGATTGAACAGCCAAATCTCAACTATGAATTCGGGAATCCAATAATTAAACATTCACTTACAAGAATTATGAATAAATTATTTCCAAATTGCTTACATTAAAGCAACTAGCTCGATAAAGCAATTGCACAACATGGCCAACACACGTTTTCGAAGCTTGGCAATAGCCTTTCCGTAATGTGCCCACAATATATAGCAACAATGTTTTACGAGGTACAAATGTACCATCCGAAAGCATCAGTAAAATGAGGTTTAAAACTTCTTCTTGTACTGCTAAAAATAAAATTTCGTGAATACAGGAATTAAAAAAAATTACTGATTGTTATGAAACCCAACGCAATTTCAAATTATCAATCCAAATCTAAAGCTTATTACTCTTTTGTTAAATATGCACTACTTGTCTCTTCCTCTACAACTAATTTGTCTTTCAAACAAAAAATTCCAACTCAAGCTTGAACCTCATTCCAACAACCTGACATATTCTCAAAATTATGTTCGGTATATCTATATATAAAAAATGTATATTTTTTCTGCCACGCATTACTTGAATTTTAAATTAGAAATTCTAAACTGAAAATGTAAATTAGAAAAAAGAAATTAATTACCTGGACCTAAAAACTGGCATCCTCTATAACGGAGTGCAGACCAAAGGATAGCAGATATGTTGGAATTATCTTGATGATAAATGATCAACTCTGTAAGGACACGTTCTGCCAAAGAACGAGTAGCTTTGAGTGCCCGCTGTAGACCACTATATTCCATCAACTGATAACATAATAAAGAAATCAATTTGCCCTGCACCGGTCTACTTAGCTGATCACTCCAAACACCTCCTCCTGAATAAAACCAAATTTGAAAGAACAAACCATTTTTTTAAAAAAATTTTGCAAAATTATAAACAAAAATTGGAGACAGAGAAAGAGAAACGAAAAAGCAACCACGTGGGACAAACGCTAAGAAGAAGAAGAAGAAGAAGAAGAAGGAGGATACTAATTTGTCTCGATCGTGAGCGGGCGGTTCTCCGACGACAGACCTTAGCGACGGGTCGGTCGGGTAAATCTAGCATTCATGCGACTACTAGATTTACCC
>JABVXS010000479.1:0-30884 GCA_013365335.1 Madathamugadia hiepei
TTCATTCATCAAATCCCTAAGTTCGTAATAGAACTGATGGCCGATAATGATAATGAATGAAGTCAGCAAGATGTTATGCAGTTCTGTATGGTATACCGAATCCTGGTTTTGATATCTACTGGAAATCGTCACTGAAGAATGCCATTATAATGTGAAAGTTATGGCTAAGTGCTTCTCTGTACCGATTGGACTGGGTAGCGTAACACCAGCGCAAGCGTCTTAACATTAATCGATGAAGTTAAGTCGCAACTTAATCCTAGTGCCCAACTCACGGTAACGTAATGCTCTTTGAGAAACCAGTGATATTCGGACAAAGAGAGTGTGACGAAACCATGGACACCAGAGAGGAGAGATAGCGACACACCTGCGCATCACTAGTATTGCTTGAGTTGAGCGACTGGGGAACGATGACGAACTAGATCAGGCATTGTATTATGTTTTGATGTTACCGGGGCATCTGGGCTTCCTTAGTGTTCCTGCAATTGATTCTATATTTACGCTTATTAACAACCACATGGCTTTGTCAGCATTCATTCTTGCTGTGCTTACTGACTTGCTTTTTCAGTTCCCAAATATTTTACTGATGATTAATAGGCAGACGCAAAATAAAACATACTATTTGATTTATATGTTTCATCCAGTTTATCAAAAACTTCTTGACCTTACTGTTTGTCAAGAATTGCTTCCATCTTGTTCATTTCGAATACTGTTCAAAATAATTACAAAGTTAACGAAGGACAGTCACTAATCATGGTTAAGCACACTCGTCATTCTTTAGTTTCTGTGTTCTTTAAATTCAAATATTTAGAATGGTTGAGCAGACGTCGATTCCAGTTGACGATGAAAAATCGCGTGCTCTGGTGGCATATCGTCGTAAGCTGGTCGAATATCGTGAAGTGGAAGAAAGGTTGAAAAGACTGCGGAAGAGAGTAGGTTTACCGGGTCCATAAAGGAATAAGTATAAAAACTAGATTCCTCTCAGTTTGGACGTATAATCTTCCAATGTTTAATAGCTTAGACAAAAAGTTAATTTTTTTTAATTGATTCTTTTTCTGGGTATTTCAGGAAATAGAAGTTCAGAAAGAACACGACAAATCTGAAAACGACATCAAATCGTTGCAGTCGGTAGGACAAATAGTTGGAGAAGTACTAAAACAGCTGACAGAAGAGAAATTCATTGTTAAAGCTACAAACGGTCCTCGATATGTAGTTGGTTGTCGACGATCAGTTAATAAGGAGGCTCTAAAGCAGGTATCCTTTTTACGTGATAATTTGGTTATGAGTAAATAATTCACTGCTGATTAAAAGCTTTCTGTTGCTATTGACCGAAATATTAGTTCTTTTTCGCATCATAATTAGAATTTGTATTTCAATAATCGGAATTTCAGACCCTGATTTTATCTTCGAGGCATTATGCCTTGTTAATTATTACTTTCTAATGTTATCCTGTCAACTGTTTCACGAATAGCCTTTTTACAGTTAGTCTAAATTCTGATTGTAAAGTGACTCCACATGTCCCAGCCTCTCTGTGAATTGGTGAATTTCCATGGGGAAATGTTTTAGGGTACTCGAGTTGCATTGGATATGACAACACTTACAATAATGCGGCAATTGCCTCGAGAGGTAGATCCGCTGGTTTATAAAATGAGTCACGAAGATCCAGGCAATATATCGTATTCGGAAGTTGGCGGATTGAGCGAGCAAATACGTGAACTGCGTGAAGTGGGTAAAATTCCAGTAGTTTTGACTTTCTTGAAAATGTGACTGAAGTATCCAATTTGAAGTAACACAATTTATTGGATGGAAATGTTTCATAATAGGAGAATCTTTATTGTAGTCAAAAGTTTAATATATGGTTGTTGAGCTGCACTTATGAACCCTGATTTATCTGCTACACAAAAGCATGATTTTTTATTCACTAAGCTTTGTTTTCACTATTATTTTCAGGTTGTTGAATTGCCCTTAGTTAACCCGGATTTATTTCGACGTGTTGGCATTACTCCACCTAAAGGATGTCTTTTATATGGCCCTCCAGGGACTGGAAAAACTCTTCTAGCAAGGTAATTGTTTATATTGTTTGGCTTCGAGCATCATTTGTAAGTTGTGTTCGAGAGACTGAATGTTTCGAAGATGAAAGTTCATATATTTTAATTTTTGCTACTCATCAATGGTCTTTTTTTTTGTTTCAGAGCAGTGGCTTCTCAGTTAGACTGTAATTTCTTAAAAGTTGTATCTTCTGCCATAGTTGATAAATACATTGGTGAATCGGCAAGAATGATTCGTGAAATGTTCAACTATGCTCGCGACCATCAACCGTGCATCGTTTTCATGGATGAAATCGATGCTATTGGTAAACTGTCTAAACATTAGGTTTGGGGAAAAAAAGGATGATTGATACTTCCACAGAAGATTGGATAAAGAGGATGATTGATATTTCCACACTATGAATCATCAATCTGTGTCATTTTTTTTATTGCGTGATTTATTTTTCCGATTTTTTGTGACGAATGAACTCTCTTTAGACAAGGATTTTGCTTGATTCTATGCAGGTGGTCGTCGATTTTCCGAAGGAACGTCAGCTGACCGTGAAATACAGCGTACTTTGATGGAACTGTTGAATCAAATGGATGGGTTTGATTCACTAGGAAGAGTGAAGATCATCATGGCAACAAATCGACCTGATACGCTGGATCCTGCGTTGCTCAGGCCTGGTCGTTTGGATAGGAAAATTGAAATTGGATTGCCGAATGAGCAAAGCAGGCTTGAGGTAGGCTTTTTTACCTCACTTCTTAGAGTTATACCACAACAGCATGATTGTTTTTTCTGTCGTATATATATTTTCTTTATACTAGATTCTAGGAATGTTCTGGGGGCTGGGGTAGCGCTGCGATGGTGGCTGCTTATTTATAATCGTCTACTAATTTTTACATCAAGCTATTTTATGATTGTGCTTTACATAAAAAATGAAGTGGAGTGTGCTCAGTAATATCCTATTTCACTTCATCGTATCTGATTTCAAGGTTTTTGCAACTTACTCTTATTTAGGTGCTGAAAATCCATGCCAGCAAAATAACGAAGCACGGAGATATCGATTATGAAGCTGTCGTTAAGTTATCGGATGGTTTCTCTGGTGCGGATCTCAGAAATGTTTGCACGGAAGCGGGTATGTTTTTTCAGATTTGCGGCATCTGAAAGTCTAAATATATATGAAGGATGTAAGTTGAAATTCGGTTTGGGTTGAAGAAAATATTAAGCGTCTTAACTCTGAGCTGGTCAGATATTACTGGAGATCTTAATCACCATATATCGATTCCTGAACGAAGCTATAAGCGTTATCTTGGGTTCTTTTCGATTCTGAGTCTCTGAGTGTTAGTGGGGCTGAAATGTTTGCTTGGTCATTACGACATCTGCGTGTTTCGCTTGTCAGGTTTTTCTCAGTCATTTGTTTTTAAATTCTACCAATTTCTCGTTCGTAGAATGTGAAGATCGAGATTTCCTATACATTACGTCGTATATTTCTATTGATGCTAGCTTCTAAAGTATGGTGGTAATGCAGAAAACCGTCTAACGTCATTCTTATGAAGGATACTAATTGCTGCGTATTTCTTGAACATTTTCACTTGATACGAACTCAAGGTCGCTGATTTTGGAGACCTGTTTTTGTGAAAAGGAAATGAGTAAACTAAGAGGATATTAAATTTGCGCATGCTACTTGATTGTTTTTAAAGTAAAGACACTTTTTGTAGGTTTATTTGCGATTCGTGCTGAACGTGAGTACGTCATCGATGAAGACTTCATGAAAGCGGTTCGTAAAGTGGGTGATGCAAAGAGACTGGAAACGAAACTTGATTATAAACCCGTGTGATGGTTTTATATGTGAGCAGTATGAGCTGATACGTTGATAATAAATTGAATATTGCGAGAGGACTTTAAATTAAGATGAAGCGTGAACAGGTGTTTATAAGTGATGGGAGGTTAACTAGGTTTTCCAGAAATAGAAATCAAAACTTTCTAACTGAAGGTTTAGAGGATGTTAATAGTCCACTTATACTGGTGCTTAATGACATCCAGCGAGTTATAAAAGTTACATGAGAGCTTCCGCTCATTTGAATGAAACTGGAGTAATCGTTTCTGTTGAGTTTGCGTTATATTCTTTTTCCTTCGAAAAACCGTTTGCTATATGGTTTTGCACAGTATATGATTTTGAGGGGGATAATATTTTGTTCTTCACATTTCCATCTTTGTGTTTTTCTTTTTCTGTAGAAATAAAATTTTATTTCAATGTTTATTCATTTCAGTGTGCATTTGCTTTATATTCTGAATATAATTTATCGTGTAAGTTATTTGTGGCTTTAGTAATCTTAGCGGATGCATTATCAAGTGGTATTGAAGGTTTAGGTTGAAAAAAAAAACTATTTTAATGAGGTAGACCCGGACCGGTAGCATAGGTATTTTAACATCTATCCATATGGGGACGCTCACGGTTATTGACGTGGGAGTTCAACTGGTCTTGGGATGGATCCCACCAAATGACACGTAAAAACCAGATTGCCGATACTTCATTTCTAAAATCACAGGGTCATTTCGGTCATGTCATTAAATGAGCAGTCCCGAAAATCAGTTTTGGAACAGCAAACTAAATATGTGGACAGTAATGGAAACAGTGTAGACTTGTCTCAAGCGATATGGATGGCTAAAGTAAATTTGCCAAGCATTGACATGCAAGGAATTTATCGAAAAATTCAGGATGAGGTTGTGTTTCTTCTGGCACTTTAAATTGTCTTTTCTTCGGATTGCACTTTCTGCGTTGTCGTGTGGTTATTTTCAATAGATCAGACTTTTTTCTGCGAAATGAGCGCCATCCTTGAAAAACACAAAAAGGTGGGACAAAAGAATTATGAATAAAAATAGGTTATGGTTTTGCTTCAATTGAGCAAATCTGCATTTACATAGTCGTAGTCCACTTGAGTTATAGTTGGTATTTTATTCAAATAAAATGTGAAATGTTTCAGGTTGTTCGAAACATTATGCCATACGGTACGAAGAGCTTATTGCGAGTCAACTGCACCAACAGTGCCTTGCAATGAGAAAAAGGTCTCTTCTGGCACTTCAAATTGTCTTTTCTTCGGATTGCACTTTCTGCGTTATCGTGTGGTTATTTTCAATAGATCAGTCTTTTTTCTGCGAAATGAGCGCCATCCTTGAAAAATACAAAAAGGTGGGCAAAAGAATTATGAATAAAAATAGGTTATGGTTTTGCCTGAATTGAGCAAATCTGCATTTACATAGTCGTAGTCCACTTGAATCGTCATAAAATACTTTCGGGTTAACCATATTCAATTTTTTTTTTTTTTTGGTAATACATGCTCTTTAGATGTATCTATTAATCATCATAACAATAAGATATAACTTTGATCAACTTTAGTTAACAAATCTGTGTCGTTCTCTTCGGCATTAGTCGTAATGATATTTCTGGTGGTTTTCAACATTGCTGGAAATACAAAATCATTGATTCTTCTTACTTGCAAAAAGACCCTGCTGACTTATCATACAAAGCAGCGAACTGAAAACTACGATATGTCCCATGTAGCGGAGAGTAAATCGGATACTAAGTTGTAGATAAACGTGAATTTTGTAGTCTAACACAGTTTGTTTTCAATTAATTTCAGAACAAAAATTTTGTAACCTTTGCTTTCTCCAAAAGATTTAAAACTTCTACTTATCGAAGGAATGGTGGCATTACGGCGATTACTCAACCAAAAATTCCATGCAGTAAAACCTCTTCGTGACTGTTAACATATTTCTTCTAATGCTGAACTTGAAACAGTGTTGAGGGTGCTTAGCGTTAATTCTAGCATGTGAAGCAGTCATTCAGGTGATGTCTAACTTCGACCTTTTTTTCATTTTATTGATAACATTCCTCAACTTGTTCAATATTTGCTTGACAACGTTATATCGTTACGCTTTATCGGGCACAAAGAAAGTTGAGGTAGTTCATGTAAGACGATCAAGCATAAGCGAAAAAATGTGTGAAGATCATGTGCTAAAATGCATCAATTATATTGTATCAGCAGTGAAAATTCCGGAAGATTTCTGGTAAAGGTGCTTCATAATAGCGATTAACATTTTTGATCGTTGCAATTGGTTGCTATCAATGTATTTAAAATAAATTGGAGATGTAGAAGTTTCTAAATACAAGAGCAAGATTCTTTGAAATCGAAAAAAATCTTCATAGCTGATATCGAGCGCTTGAACGAGTTTTCATTTTGGACAAATCTTTTGATATGATAAATCAAAGAAAAAGTAGAGAAATCAACAAGGATGGCGATAGTTACCACGAAGCATCACAGGCAAGCTCGCCGAAGTATGCAGTTATTGCCTTTATTTTCCGATTAATTTCAGCTTGTTCAATTTCAACTGTACCTCCAGTTTCCTTCGATAATCGGATCAACTGAAAAACAATTTGTCAAGATAACTATTTTGTTCATATTATTCTATGAAAATTAAATTATAGCACAGAGCAGTGAATAACAATAACAGTAAAATATGTGATTGAAATGCTAGATGTCTCAGATAAACGTGTTTGTGGATTAAATGCCCTTGTCAAACAAAATTTTTTACATTTCACCCCATTTTCAAAGATTGAAGCATAAACAGAATATATAGCAAACCTCCTCCACATCCGTCTGCCTTGGTAAAAAATAAGCAATATTATGAGTTAATTTTCGTGTTGTTCGGAAAATTTTATCCCCTTTGGGCTCCATATTTCTCAAACTGAACAGCTGCAAAGTGAATGAAATCTCATCTAAAATATTCTGGTAAGTAAATCTTACAACAGCCACTCATGAAATGTTGGTGGCTACACGTTAGTCATATAAGGAAACCAACCAAATTTCAAAATTCAACCTTTGACTTGAGATAAGAAGGCCCACCCCAAGGTGGACTAAGTAGAACGGCATCGAACACCGGCATGAAATGACAGTTATCAACAACAATCCCGAAATCGTCTTCATCATCCGTGTTTGTTTCAACAACTAAAGATCTCTCAACCTTCTTATCTTCTATATTTTTCATTACTTCAAATCCATCACAATCAGCAGTTTTTTGCTCGCAATCGTCCGTAACTTTCTCTTTCATCCTTCGTCTATTCCGATGTTTTGAAGAACCATTTTCACAAGAACGGGATGTATTTTTCTTCTTTCTTACTTCCATTTTCAACCGCTTCACTTTGTCACAGTGAAATTTACAGAAGTTAAAGAAATCTATGCAGATAAAGTTGATGCAATTCGCAACGCCATAAATCTCAGCATTTCGTTTTGCACAGCGCAATCGAACAGGATCCATATCTAACGCAACCACTGCAAAATTTAACAACTCTAACAGATTTCACACATCTGCAAAATATGAAGGAAATTCGCTAAATGGTGGAAGCACAAAACAAAAAATAAAACTGGCTATCTCCCAGAGGGATCTTAAATTTTCACCATGGAAATTTAAATGTCATAATTATGTGTTATCAAAAAACAGGTTTGGTAATTCATCAAGTGTTTTTCGAATTGAACTGCAGTGAAATATGGACCCACTTCTTATAAAAATCAAATATATTAACTTCACTCCAAACAAATGCTCTCAAAGTCAAGATACCATACCATAAGCTCCTTTAAGAGCAAACTGTATACAATTTCCACCTACTCCTGCGAAACCATCTAAGACTACAGCGTCTTTCATAATAACGACTCGATCAGCAATGTGAGCAGCTATTCTTTCCGGAGTCACCGAATACCATCCTTCTGCAATTCTCACAAAATTTCGAACACTAAAATAATTGCAAAGCACTAAAAATATTTCCTATACCGATTCACCGCAAAATTATTTAAATCTATCCAAACATTTAAAGCAAAATTCAGCATTTATAATTGAAAGAATAACATACCACGATCCATCAAAATACCTTCGTTTAATTTTGAAAAAAGACGAAATCGCTGATGATAGTACTTGGGCATGTCCTAAAAATACAGAGATATCCTATCACTACGTTTGGTGTGTATTATAATTTTGCAAAGTTCTTTGGAACACAGAAATCTTGATGAGTAACTCATACCTTATCGTGCGCGAACGTCTTGAGTGCATTCACTGCTAATAGGTGCCTGTCACGCTTATCATCGTAGTGGAAATCAAAATCTTTAAGTAGAATATTTGATGGATCGAAAACTTCTCCCGTCTCTGCGCCTGTCGAATTCTATATGAAATAAAATATTCACATTAGGCTGTTTTGATATGAAATATTGTAATGACCAAGGCTTTCTGAGCATTCAACTCTCGACAGAATGATCAAAAACCGTTCATCCGTAGATATTTTCTATATTGCGAATTCCAAGTATACTGTATAACAGGTTTTCATATATATATATACAGATTAACGAGATTAAGAAACGTATTGCTTGATCGAAAATACAATGTATTTTCTGTCGATTCATCGAACTAGGTTTGAAGACATACGTTAATTTCATGCCCGAATTCCTTTGCATGTGTGTGGCTTCTTCGGTTTTTTTGGATAAATCGGTGTGGTATTTGAAAATCATAGTGGATATCGGCGATAACAAGATCTCGCCGACTTGAAAGTAATTATGTTGAGTGTTTCACAAATTAAATGAACGAATATCACCTAATTCTCTTTGGAGTTGTTTCTTTAAATCTTGTCTCCAATTAGCAAATGTGAGAAAAAACTCTAAGCGAAATTGCACAGTGGCAAAAAATGTACTCCATAGCACAAAGTTATACGAAAACTTATACTTTCAGTATTTCTATGTCTCCTAATGAACGGCAGCCAATATACCGCCGGATTAAGCATGAACAGGATAAAATAATGGAGTAGACTAACTTTTGTAATGCTGAGATACCTGCTTCCAAATGGTCATCGCTATTTTCATCATTAGACGAATCTTTTCCTTTGTAGGTTAAACCAACTGAGGATAACTAAAGTTTAGAAAAATACGAATTAAAGTTTACACAGACTCATTTTGTAAATGCCTATAGAAATGTTTATTAGAGAAACCTTTTCGGCAAAGTCCATGCATCGCCGTTTATGTGATCCACTTGTATATTTCCTAAATTCTTTTCCAATCCGATTTTTAACAGCTCCTTTGTGTTTTAAATAAAGCGAGTTCCAATCATTATCCGTTTTAAACAAGTTATCTACGGTCCGGTTTATATCTTGATCAACAGTTGAATAACGTTTTACATTATCGTCAGATGAGCCATCCATTTCATCCAGAGGAATCTCTTTTCCCTGATTTTTAACTAAACTCCTCCTGCACACATGGAACCAGCACCCTGAGCAGTCCTCCTCTTTATGATCCAATTCTTTATAAGAGATACCGAAAAACGCCTAAAACGAGCTGAAAAGAGCACGAACAACAAATTCAATGTTATCCCTGGGAGACCATCTGCGAAAAAATATCAATTTTATTATTACGGAAAAGTCTGCGCATTTTCAGTTGATTTTGTTAACCGATTTCTTTTTGCCCACATGAAGTAGTACAAGAAAGCAGTACAAAATCCAGATCAGTTCTGAACGGAATATTATCCTAACCACCGACCACGTAACTATTAGTTGCTAGCGTACTGGAAGGATTAACAGTTTAAACAGGTAAGCTTAAACCTATATCAACCAATGCATTCCACAGTACAAACCATCCAGACATGAAAACCTTATTGAACTTGAAACAACTTTCATACTCATGAATGCGCAAATTACACTGAATATCATATTACTTACAAATTGTTATAATATTATAATACATAATGAATATTACTACTCACAGTTATTAACAGGGAACGAATTGGAAAAACGGCCATTTTTATGCACATGATATACATGAACATGCCTTATGGTCATTTAGAAACAGGAAACAAAACTCACGCTGGCTTGTTCGTGTTCTTCAAACAAGGCGTACGGCACACAATTTCGATCCGTATATTTGTCAAAATCTTCAGCTGTTTCAGTTGCGGAGAAAGATTCTGCTAAAATAAACCAATTTTAAAATATGTATTGCAGCAAATTGATCTGCAAAATTTAAAGATCGGCTTACCTATAAAAAAGATATTTGTTTACTGCTTGATTGATTACTGTTTTGTAAAAACTCTAAATATCAGTATATTTCTGAATATATTATTTAGACAAAGCCTTTTAAGAAATCATGAATATAAGATCCACTCATTGCTTTGCAACACTACGCTAAGGACTACTGGAGAAAATGAGTAAGTCATTCCTTTTTAGAAAGTAAGGAATCAAATTGAATAACAATCAATTCTGCTCGGTACTAAAGAATCCTTGCTACACAGAACAGCAGAGACAAACTAGGATGATTCTTCATTCTTTATCACTAGTCATTTATTTTGGTGAACAATGTACAAATAAAACAAGAACAAAAAAAAAAAACTTCACTTCTATATATAAAGAGCTAAAATCACCCAAAAGCAAGTTGGATCGAAAAAAGAAAAAACCAACAATGATTATATGGACAAAAAAAGTTGATCCATCAATAAAGACTGCTATAGAGTATAAATATTAGAGCAACGGCTATAAAAAAAACGGGCAGCATTAAATCAGCGTTGCAGGTCCAAGATAAAAAAGAAGGATGTCGCTTACGATAGTCATGGAACCACGATTTGCGCTCCAAATACGGACCATTACAAAACAGATAGTCTGATAAGCACTCATGATGAGGTGATTTATAGCGAATACGATAATTTCTGCTCTTTCGTACACTTCGACTGCAACTCTGCTCGTCGCGACTTGCACCACCGAAAGATGTCGGCAAATTTAATGCTGCCATTTCTAGAACATATATCAGCAACGTCTAAGTATATCTGCATTAAAACTATCCAACAGAAAAGCGGAATTCAACATTTGATTATTCTCGGCTAGAAATGTCACCAAAAATATTTTTTAAAGCTTGAAAAGCTAGTCAAAAAAATACTATAACATATCACCACAATTAAAATGTCTATAAATCACAACAGCAAGCAAATGAATTAGACTGAGCACAAATAATTAAATTAAGTGCAACAAAAAATTAAGTGATGACGTTGAAATCGATGAATTTTATCTGACATACAGGTTTCAGTAATGAAAGGCCATCAAAGTTCTATAAAATTTCAATCTACATTAATAACAACAGCAGGAGAGTAAAAAATACCCCGAGTGATTTCGTCGTCGCTATCGTATCCATCTTCATCACCCTTCTCTTCGGTTTCAAAAACATCCGAAAATGAATCAGTGCATGAGCTTGACGCTACTGTTGGTTCATTGGTGAGCAATAGCAAATCCGTATCGCTGAAATAAGATGAAGAAAAACGATTAGATATGCAATATCGATCTGTTTAGTTATGAGTGAACCGGGAAGCTATATAAAGGAGCAAGATAGCGCAAACTTGAGCAAACTACACTACCAATAACTATGAAATCAGAACAAACTTCTGAATTACAAAGTGTTCAATATAAGTGATCCCACACAGCCAACACAAAAGATGATAAAATGGTAAGGACAAATCTGTACTGCAACCAGCTGACTTTCAACAAATGCAATCCTAAGATTTGGATGTCCACTTACGTTTCACTTTTTCTCGTTTTTTAGGTTTCGAATTTGCCCCAATTACGTATCAGTGTAAGATAGAATTCAAGTCTGCTCATTTTAAAATAATGAAGCTGGCCAAAAATAGAAGCCTAGATGGAATGAATCCATTACCGTTGATGACCATTAGAAAACTAAATTAAAACTACCTCAGTATTGCACGAGAAAAACAACAAGAGGTGGCCAGCTGGAAAGACATTTCCACTGATACGAAGAAAGCAGCTTCGCCGAACAATTCCCATTCAAATCGGTATTCAGGAAAACCATCTTCGCCGTCATATCCAAGCAAGATATAACGATGCCACGGTTCACGAGCTATTCGCTTAATCTTCTCACACAACCTCTTTGGCATAACTTTCGTTCTTCCGTCCTTAATTTTCGAAAATATTCAGAATTCCATCAGAACTAAATTGTTCTCACTTAAATATAATTCCGCAGGGTTCGAGTCTAACGACGTGGAAACGTGAAACACGCACTCAATCCAGGAAATCTTAGATCACCATCAACTAACTCGGAATACTCCACGTACCTGATAGCTCACAGTGAAAATTAACGTCTCATTAGCGGTTGTACTTAAGGTGCATTATCAATTATGTTATGCAAAAATTCTTCAATTAATTCCAGGTTTATAGAGTAGCATGTTCTTCAAAAAAACATTGTTTCCATACTAATATTACTGACAGGTAGGTACAAATCGTGTTTTACGTTATTACATCAGGTTTATTCATTGCTGTTCAGATGGATCGTTAGCTTCTCGATATCCTTTTTACTATGATGAGTTATGCTTTGCTGAAAATGTCAGTCAGTGTGTCAGGTATCAGTCAAAATTAAAATTGTAAGTTAAAGTGCGTCTGTGAAAAAAGGCAATGAAATTACAGATGTTAAGGCAATGAAATTACAGAAGTTAAGGCAATGAAATTACAAGAAGTTATTGTGGGACCATCCCACAGGAAAATGGAAAATCAAGAACTTTTATCCATTTCAAGATCGAATGCTTTTTTTTTGCTTATATGTAGGCTTCAACATTACGAGTTTCTGATAAGGTGCCGTATTTCAATTCTAGTAAAGTGAAAGAACGGAATGACTGCCAAAGTAAAGGCTGCCGCTTATCGTTTAACAGGTGGCGCGAAAACAGTATACAGTGTGGATTACGAGGAGAAAGTTTCGCTTTTCAGTAATTTCAAAAAGCAAATTGAGAAATTGATCGGCCTTGTGGTTACGCTGATTACTGTAAGTTATTACTCTTGGAGTGTTATTAATTTCAACGCAGATGCGTTGTTACTCGTCGCCAACAACAAATTTTTATTTCTTTCGGTTTGCAGTTATCCAGAAATTCAAAAATACTGACTGTTGAAATCGAACAAAATTTGCTGCCTTGCGAGTTACCAGTTCATTGAGCTCATGGTTTTTATTTTAATAGGATAATTTGGCAACTGAACTGAAACAGAAAATCTCAAGAGATACAGTCGATAGTGGGATGAATAAATTTGAAAAAGTTGGTCAAGAGCTTTATAAGTACAGCGGTCAGATCGAAGATGACTCTTACGCAGCAGTGCTGAAAAAAGCTAAGGAAATGTTCGATAACGCCGGTCACAAACATCGCTCATTTCGGACGCAAATGTTCGAGAGAGTGGAAAAACCAATGAAAGAATGGATTGAGGTAACATTGTTTGGTTCGAATTCGCAACTTATTCAGTGAAGTGAAGAATAAAAGTTGGGTATTCATGAAAATATAAAATGTTTACAGACAAACAGTAAAAATGTGGTCCAGGAGTTAAAATGTGTAGACAACAAGCGAGATGAACTGGATTGTGCCACCTATAAATTACGAAAAAAACCAGATGATCCGGAACTTGAGGTGGGTTTCCATTTTTCTCTAAACTTCTTAGAGACTTTCTGTACCAACCTTCCGTGTAATACGTGTATTAAGTTTAATAATACATTAATTCGTTATCTCTACTACTTTCTACTTTCCTTATTATCTAATTTTTAATGTAGGCCCTGAAGGAGCGCGTCGAAAGCACATTTAAAGAACAGCTTGGAAAGACTTATCGGTTATTAGTTGATGAGATCAAGGAATCTGTAAGACAAATATTTCCTAATTTTGCTTGTAAAGTTGAGCTTTTTTCAGAAAACATCAACATATTTGTTTTTAGCATATGAAAAAGGTGTCGCAGTTACTTCGGTAGAAAAGTGTCCAAGTTATATTTCAGCAATCAGTGATTTTGTCTGGAATGGTAGCACTGATGGAAGTGATAGATGATTATAATAGAGGCATGAGAGAAATTTTTCAGGTACTTTTCTCCACACTTACTATCGGTAAGAGAGGAGACATGGCTTCTTCGGTCAGCTCTCGAAATGCTCCGAAATAATCCTATTAACTTGACTTATATACCATTAAAACTAAATCCTGGTCTTCGTGTTAGTTATGAAACGATGTTCCACACAAAAATTCTGCCGGATTTGAAGAATTTTACAAATCAGCAAGGGTCTTGTAGAATATTCTCGTAATTGCAAATTTTAAGAAACTCAAGAATCACAAGTGACCATGAACTTCTATACGTTGCTAACCGAATATTCTTATACTATAATGTTAATTTTTTCAGCAGACTGTTAAAGTATAAATATGGTATGGAGCAAGAAGAATTTAAAAAAAAATTGACCGAGAAGCATCTGGTTTCTTTTTCATTTTTACCTCTGCAGGACTTTGGATGAAACGATTCAAAATAATATCCATTAAATTAAATCACTAATCACGTACTCGAAAAATCTTCACATCAAAAAATAAGTTCACAGATGGAAACAGAACACTTAAATAGGAAAACATTTGACGCGGATATTTAGCTAGCTGCATGAGTGTTTTAGTGGAAAATAGTTAATGAGATAACAAGACGACCACTTTGTCTAAGATCGGGCTTTAAAAAACTGACTCTAGACAATATGGACAGTGGAGAAATGATACGATTAAATTGGTTAACTTATAATCATCCACTTATCCCTTTTGCAATAGAGACTGAAAATGTGGTATGTTGAAACACGAATTTTTTTGGAAATAGAAAGACCAATTATACTGGAAAAAATTTCAAGAATTTCATTGAATAGGTTGAAATCGATATGTACCAGTGGCATTTCATCATTCACGACTTTCCGTGGCCATACAATTTTGATAGAGTAGACATTTAATGGAACACTGCGAAGTAGTCAAGCAATAAAGCTTGTTTAGCCGCAAGCAACTCATTGTTGTAAAACTTATTTCTTCTTAGGAAATGTCTGAAAAATCTTCGCTCTAGCAGCATTTCACGAGTTTTCTTCTCTCCACTTTTTTCCCAGTGTTTGCTGTCACACGTTTTGTTTATTCGAGCTCAGTCAGTCTCTTCAGACTTCTCTCATTTTTAAATCGACCTAAGGTTCTCCCCTTGGCATCATTGTTCCTTCTATTCATCCATTACTTGCTGTGTAAAACGCAAATATGTCGCCACTTCAGATTTTTTTTACTTGTGTCGTAAACTTCCTGACGTGATCGTGTTGTTAATACTGAATTCTTTTAAGCTTCAGCAGTCTCTGTGATACTACTTGAGCATATATTTCAGTACGTGACAGTTGCAAAGCCATAATTGGAATATACGTAATGCTTCATGCAGAAATAATCTTCAGCTTCCATCTCTTCATATTTAAACAAAAGAAGAAAAAAACATGGTGAGTTACAAAGAAAGGGATAAATCAAGGTATTAAATGAAGTGTGCTTTCTGGCAGGACCAAGTAAAAACTCGAAACTCGAAACTTGAGAATGTTTAACTGTTTTAGCGAAAGCCTTTCCGCAGGTTGTTAAAAATTCTTTATTGGTATGAGGTAGCAAAGGTGAATAATGGCGATGAAGTCGTCACTCTCCGGTGACATCATTTCGTTTTTTTCTGGATCGAAAATTCGGAATGCAGAACAGTTGACAAACTGGAGATGATGACTAAACACAATGAACGCTACCATCTGTGGAAGATACCCACTGGTTAGGCGAGCCGTGACTCGCTTCGCCTCTTCGCTTTCACCTTGCCTAATAATCCTTGTTCCTTGTTTGGTCGATTTTTCAGCGAGTTTCCTCGTGTCGACGACCCTTTTCTCACAACTTCTTTGCAGTTTGCTCGGGAAGAAGTTGTTCTTTCACTTTTGTCTTAAGTCACCCACTGGTTAGGCGAGCCGTGACTCGCTTCGCCTCTTCGCTTTCACCTTGCCCAAGGGACCCCGTGAAGCGCACGTTGGGAGTGTTGGTCCTGATTTGACATCCTCAACGTGAGATGGGCAACACTGTTTAGTCACACACTCAAACACCTCCGCCACCGTTAGGCTCTCACCATGGAAAGACCTGCTAACAATAGATTATAGATACGTAGTCCGAGGACGACATGTAGACATACACAGCAGTGATTCAGCTTACATCTCTTCTGAAAGATATGCTTTGTCTGCTACCATGAATACATTGGTTCTGTGGTAAACGAGGAAACTTCAAACGTTTAAAGCACAGCCACCTTCGTCATGTTAGAGGAATTGGTTGTTAACCACGTGATTAATGATGCTCATTGCTTATCAGAACTAAAGAGATAATATCTGTTCAAAAATACAGGCGGAGGTATTTGGTGTGATGAGTGATGAATGACTTTTTAGTCTTCGAACTCGTATAGATCCCAGAACAATGCTTATTTCATCTAGTCGTAAGTACTTTTCAACTTAGATCAGAATTCAATAGAGGAATGCAATCGATTGACATCGTCTTTCCGAATGATAAGTCGGGAGCGGTGTCGGATTAAGCACAGTAGATGAGGATAAGAAGACGGTAAGAGTCCCGTCTAACTGCATTCGTGTTGTAAGTTGTTTCGCTGACTCTCTGCTATCCATCCTCTCCAGATCAGTAATCATGTGCTGGGTAGATCGAGTGAAAACTCTCCGAAGTTGATGAATTTGTATAGTTTGAGGTGTCTTCAAATTCATCATAGAAAAGTCCATTTGGATTCTGTGTCCCATGATGTAAGTTAACCTTTAATCCTTTTTGTTTCATTTCAGATAGGATTATACGACAAGATAGCTGTGATTAGGCAAAAAGTTTCTGTTGTTCTGTACATTGATAATTGAATCAAAAATTGAACAAACACTGAATGCAATGTCATTAATGGATTATATGAAGTTGGATCAGGAAGTCCTTACAAATGCAGCTAGCCGTGTACACCGTCTGAGAATGTATCCATACTTTGATCTGGCGCATTATGTACTTGTTAGTGATTCTCTCTGTTGAAGATTTTTTTGACAACTTGCAGGCTAGGCTTCAAAAGTGGTATGTAATAGTGATCATTTTGTTTTCAAATTACACTAAATGAGCCATAGCTATCAATGATGAAGTTTAACAATGCAAAAATTATGCGGGAATCAGAAAATATTTCCGTTGTCGCTCCAAGCTACACAGTAACAGATACGGGTGGTGCAGAAGTTAAAATAGAAATGTTCAATGAGGACTTTTTTCCTTTGTTCTTTTATCATAACAATATGCCATCAACTTTTTCCTGAAATTTCGTACTTTGTGGTCATCTTTTATATAGATATATATTTTTTTAAGATGACAGTATCAGTTCGAGACGATTTAGCGACAGGTGCATCACTCTTTTCCCGGAAGCATCCATTAAGTTGCTGGCTTTCGTCGATGCTAATGTGCTTTGCGGGGAGCATTTTGGCTAATTTTCTACTTGGCGAACCAGTCATCGCACCTTTTAAACGACAAGATGATGTTTTGCTGGTGGCTTACCTATTACTTGTATTTAAATGAAAATTTCATGATGTAGTACTTCACATTTATTATACTCTTTCACCTTCAGCTTGAAGATTTTACGCTAAATTTTTATGGAAACTGCATTGTATTTTTACAGTTATCATAATCATTTTAAGTTTATTACCTGTTGCAGGAACACTTATCATTTGTAATCGTCGCATCGAATATTGCCAGTTTCGGGTAATTGAACTAATTGGATAATGAACTTATGCTTTTCAGGCTACTCTTGTTTGGTATTTCGTGTTCTATTCTCCGTTTGATATAGTCTATAAATTTTCAAAGCTTCTGCCGATTAAAATTGTTTTGTGCGTATTGAAAGAAATCCAAAGAGCATCAAAGGTCTTTTTCTATCCCCTTCTTGCATATTTTCCAAAAAAGTCATTTTAAATTTATATTTCATAAAGGTTCAATAAGAGAACGGCGTTGGCAACCTACTTTTTTCTTTACAAAATTTTAACTTATACTCGCATGTTTTTTGACAGGTCTTACATGGCGTGTCGCATGCGTCGAAGTTGTACCCAAGTTCTTATCTTGTACATATCTTCATAGGAACAGCGAAAGGAGCCGGTTGTGGAATCTTGCGAACGCTGGAACAAGTGAGTTTTCAACTTTCCCTCTCAATGATATCTTCAGTGTATGTTAGTCTAAATATTTCTTTAGATCTGTTGTAAGGTTTGGTCGCCCATTTCTTTTACTGGTACCAGTAATTATGCTGCTGTACTGGGAGGCAAAAAAAGTGGTTTCCATACTGTTTCAATTTATGAGTAGTGATTGTGCAAGTTTTTTTCATTTTGTTCCTCCAAGTTTATATCAATTTTTATGTCTTTCCGAAATATTTTATTTAAGGTGTTTCAAATTTTGAATCGGAATTTCAGTTGGTGAGAGGTGTATGGATACCAGGACACAACGAAGCGCTTCGACCATCCTTTTCAACCAAAGCTTGTTGCGTTGCATCGGTGATTCTCGTATTTGATAGGCATTCTCGTTACTTTTCCACTCCGCATGACATCATTTATTTGGTTTGTTGAATTTTCAAGTACCATCTGTTAATTTAAAATTTTTTCATTGGATGCAATGCATTCGAAACTAGATTCACATAACGATTTTTTGAAAATTTGTGGAATTACCACGTTCCTGAAACTTTCATGATTATTGAAATACAAAAACTTAGATCTCTGCTGCTCTATGCTTTTCAGTGTGTTTTGGACTTTCAGTGCGGGTAACCCGCTCTTGTTTTTGCAGGGTATTGTTGGTTTCTTTGTCTACTTCAAGTTGAGCGCAGTATTGTTAAACGTTCAGGATCCTTTTGCACCGTTTGAAAATCTTTTTTGCGCGGTATTTATGGGCGGTATTTGGGATGCAATGTCTCGGTTGGTTTGACTTCAAGCGTTTTTAATGTAATGAAACTGCTTATTTCGAAAGCAAAGACAAAACTTCAATATTTTTTTGATATGTTTTTTTTTTACTTCCGTGGTATTCGCCCTATTTACGTTAATTTAAAGAGCAATTATGGCCAGTAGAGAACGAAGAGCAGTTGGGAAAAGAGTGGAAAATGGTGCCTTACCTGCAAAGAAAGAACAATGATCTTTACAAAAGTATATTCAATGGTTGGTATGTAGAAGCGGTGGGCAGAAATATTAATTTATAATTTTTCCGGGTGCTTCTTCATTTATTCTCTCATCAGTAAGCAAAGAATTTTCTAGTCCTTCGAAAATATGGTAATTTAAGAGTTGCTTTTAAATCTCACATTTTTCACTTTCAAGCTCATTAAACAATTTTAGTTAACAAAAAAAAAATTAACAAATTATGTTGTTGTTTGACGTAAATCATGAAAGGCCAATGTAGAAAACTGCGGCAACGCGTCCGAAAAACATCATAGCTCCTTGAAATGGTGTGATACCTTCAGTATTCGAGCGGTTTTTTTTTTTTGAATTCTTATTAATCACTATTTTTATTCAATTGTGATAGTTTGATAAAGAATATCGGAAATGATACGTGTTGATTGCTTTTCTCATATTTGTACGCTGTTCCCGCAAAATTATCAGAAGGGTACTAAAGATTTTCATTGAAAAGATGGAATTTTTTGAACTTGTATTAATACATCTATGCTGGTGATATTTAATCATTATCGTTATACGTGAACGAGTTTGAAATGCGTCACATTACCAGTAAATGGAGGAATATAGCGACTTATATTTCATATATAGATCTCTCCCGAATCTATTTAAAAGTCCTGTATTCTGAAAATCGCTGACATCAGATGTCTTGCACAGATGAGTGTTACACATGAGGTGATTTCTCAAGACCTTCAGATGCTCTCGTGATATAGTTAGTTGTTATTCTTATTACAAAGAATGGAAAAGTTGTTTTTATTGTGTTGTATTATTGCTATCTATTAAATAGCTTTAACATGTTTCACTTTTTAGTCTTATTCAATTTTCAGTATTTATAAAAATGATTTGCAAAATTTTTTTGATGCATTTGAGCTCGTGAAATTAATTGTAAAAGGAATACATGAATCCATGCACAATGGTTGCACTTTGTGAAGAGTGAAACCTTGTGGATCTACAGATTACCAGCAAAGTTGTTGCTAACATTTTTAGTACTGCCACCAATACGACTTGACGTGGAGTTGAAGAGTCCAGGGGTGTGTTATTACTGGCACACTAGATAATTTCGGTTTCATTCAAAGTGGTAAAAGTTGTTCTTGACGGTCTAACAGCTGTTGACTACCTGTTGCTGCTGGACATATTCCAAACTCTTAATTACTAACTGCAGTTTACTTGATGTTAAAGTTTTACATCCATTGGTGATGGTGAAGTTAGCGTTATCATCATTTACGACGCAAGATGATACACGTTAATCCATTCTCCACCGATATATTAGCCAATATAGCAGCCCTATCTAAAATGAATTTAAGTACCTCACTTAGTTAAAGCATAAATTATATATGTATTATATATAATTACATACATGATTGTGGTTTCGAATTTTATTCAAATTTTGGTATTTCTTGTTTCCAATTCAGAGTAAGAAGTTTCTATTTTCTATAATAGTTAAAATGACAGCCTCCAGGACTTCCAAGAGCAATTTTGCACGGAGGAAAAAATTTTCTTGCACGGCAACCATCGTGCCATATGTAACATGCCAGAATAACTGCAGGTAGTCGCTAAACACAGCCCAGATATTCTACGTTTGCGGTTACGTCTTTTACCATTACTTTTCTAGTGCTGTCACGTTTCCAGTAAAAAAAAAAGGTTGGTACCCAGCATTTTTTTTTTTCTTAGCGTTTGTCCCGCTAGGTTGTAGGGTCCGCTACTGTGGAGCATCGTCTTCGTGCGTTCGGCTCCATAAATGCAAGTTGTTGTGTTCCATTTTCCTTGTTATTAACCATTGGACTGAAGGCTATGACTTTATCTTAAGTGATTTCTATTCTACTCTTTGCCATTTCGTCCAGGTCGCAGCTATTTTTATTGTATAGAATTCTTTCATACGGCCATTGTCGTAGATGATTGAGCCAAGGTATTTGTGAGATTGTTGGGCCAAAGTATTGGAAACTATTGCATCTCATTCTTCATGCGACTATCATTGCCCGACCGACCCGTCGCTAAGGTCTGTCGCCGCTGGTACATATACCTTGTATGTGTACCACCGGCGACTCTCATCTCTCGGCATGCGGATTAATCCATTACACTATGAATCCGCGGTTGGTACTCAGCAGTAATTCAGGAATACTAAGAAGACATGTTTCTATTAATTGGTATCAGTAGTAACAGTAAGTAATGCAAGCTAATCAGTGTACGGGCAAATAGTTCGTTACTCCATCAGTCGTAGCTGTCTTCTTGTGTATGACAAACTATAATCTAATCGTTCAGACCACTCGATACTTATCACAGCAATCCATTTCATTGGTTTGATTTTTTCCGAATGGTGATTAGCAAAGATATGGGTGAAGCAATATGTTCGGCTGATAATAAATATTTAACAACACTATCCAGTAAAAGCTTCCGAAGTTGTAAAGGTTATTTGTCAAATATTGTCGTGATTGAAGTGAACAAAGAGAACTTGAGCATAACATGGCCGTACCTTCTGCTTTCAATTCGAAATGCTTCATTTATATCACTTGATTTGGTATGTTATATACAGTTCCTAATTTATTGCTATTTTTAGTTTGACTGTGATAATAATGATAATTATATATCAAGAAATAGCGTACTTCGATTTGCAAAATTTATTCGAAGTTGATTTGATAATTTAGTGATCCTGTAGTATAAAAAGTGCGTTTTGTAACATGGCAGAATTTGTACACGATTTTGTCAACTATTGATAGTATGAAGGTGATGATTATGGTAAGGATTGATAAACTCGTGAATTCCAGGTTATAATACATCCGTGGTAAGGCTCAGCTTATCACTTCATTTGAAAATTTTGAGATTATAAGTAGATTTGTGTTAATAGAAATTGATTATTTTTTCGAATAGCTGTTGTAAAATGAGATTACCATTACGGATACTGCGAATATTTTTTGTGGTGAGATATTACTGATGCACTGTAGAGGTTTTCCTTTTAAACTTTGGCTGGTCATTTATTTTATTGTTGATTACCTATCATTTACCATATTATGAGCTGATTTTGGTCTTGTTCAAAAAGACCATTCACATATTTACATGTTTAAGGTTGTACAACTGTGACTAATAATTCTCTTAAATATAAACGAGAAAGTTTTCGTCCAGGAACTCAGTGGTTTGGGAATGCAAAAGGGATGGTTAGCGAAATCTTTGGAAGAACGATATGATGTAATCCGGCAGAGTGCCCAGTCTCGTGCGGTGCTTTCAGTTGGTATTGCAACATATCAGTTAGTCCGTAGAAAAGAAACAGATGCAAAGAAGAAACTCAAATACAAGTGTCAGGTTTGCACTTCAGTTGCATTTTGCATTCTTAGCTCAATTACGGACGATTTTTCGTACAAAGTGTAGCTTCCGTTGTTGGAAAATAAACATCTTGCGACGTATTTTGATTCCTTCTTAATGGCGTATAATTGGAAGTAGTATTTAACATTAGTCGGTCCAACCGGTGTGTGTCATTTTGAGTTGTATTTGGTTAATTTTCTGCAGGTTTTCAATATACTTACATTACGTACCGTACCGTTTATCGTTGAAGCAGATGGGCTTCAGTTTTTGTCAAAACATAAATTCGATTTTAATCGATGGATCAGTTTAGGCATTCCATATGACAGTGATACTGGAAAGGTAAGTTTCCATGTGAACGAAAGTTGCGCTGGTTTGATGTGAATATTTCAAATCAATTTATTCAAGCTCTACGCAATATTTCAATCGCCTTGACAAAAAAAAAAATCCTAATCACTGAATCGAGGAAAATACAGTTAATTCAAAAGCCTTATTAGGTTTGTTTTATGGAATATTTCAGGAAAACACAATGAAGACATTATGGCATGAAGTGTTATGTGCTGCGGTTCCGATTACATTGCATAATGGACTTGTCGATTTGGCATTCATTTATCAGCATTTCTACAGCGTTTTACCGGGAACGTTCAGTGAATTCGTAGTCTGTATTTCTGACTGGTTTTTGTTGCCGGAGAGCGTTCCTGGTCTTTATGATTCGAAATACATCGCAGAATATATCACTCGATTTAAAGCATCCTTTCTAGAATATGTTTTCAGAAAATGGTACTATTTAAATCTGTATTTATGTATCTTTCTTTTAAAGAAAGACACTGGTCTATACGGAATTCTGTGCAGTGTAACACCAAGTTTCACACAGTCATTGTGTTATTGCTGCTTTGAAGTAATAGTTTGCCGAAAGTATCGGAAATATCTGGTTTCAATATCTCAAATTGCAGTCAGCGTGATAATGCAGTTGAACAAGCGTGTAATCGACTGTATGTAAGCATTGAATTCGATTCCACACTTGCAGAAATGGAACTGAAAGATACTGTTGATATAGTCGATTGTAAGTTACCCGATGATTTCGTTACTTCTGCGGAACCCCGTCCCATTGGTGGCGAAGACAAGATTTCACTTTGCAAGCAATATTCAGTGAGTTTTTCAATATTTTCATCAGCGATTTTTCGTCAAAGTTGGTTATATTTTGGAAACATATTGTGCTTTTCGTAACATACCGAGAAGTGATCCATGTTATTCATTGTTCAACTAAAGGATTGTAATTATTTGACGATAATTAGAATGATATGTATCTGTGGGCCGCACAAAGTTTTGTCGGAAGCTGCGAACACATGAAAATTCATTGCTGCGCAACTTTGTTTTAATAAGTGAAGATGTGCTTTAACATAAACTTTAGAATATACTTGTTGCTATACACATGAATTAATCCAAACGGCACTCAGTTACATTAAATTCGAGCGTTTCTTTTTTTTTCATTTTTTTGCAGTAATAACATCAGTGAGTATTAGGCGGGATGAACCAGATTTAAAAAAAGTAGAACTGACATAAGTTGAATAAAAGTTTACAGAAATGTTTTTTAAAGAATTATGGATTCTGCCGCATCAAAAATTGTCCTTGTGTGCATGACATTGATATCTTATTGAGCATCGAAGAGCAAAGGCAATCAAAGGTAAGTCATAACTGTTATGAACTTTTACCTAAGTTTTTCACCTTACATATTTATTTCTTTCATGTTCCGGTGTTGATTTAGTATTGTTTGCATTTGACACAAAAAAAATTGTTATCGCGCCACATTGTTTTATCTTAAGAAGAATGTTGATTCGATTGGCAAATTGCCTTAAATTATATCAAATGTAACTTTTGGGTTCGTGAAAGACGGAAGAGAAGGTACGATTACGAGTCGAAATATTCTGAGTCAAAACCAGTTGATCGTCGGCATGATAAGGTTATAGATTTTGCAAGCAGAACAGGTGTGAATGATTCGATTTCAGTGGATATTTTAAAACGGAGTGAAATAAAGAAAACATCAGTTAATCAAGCTCAACCATCTAACATGCTGCATTCAGTTACAGGTCCTGATTTTTACAGGAACGATATTTTGTGTTTATTCCTTGTTTAACATTCTTTGTTTACTGAATTTATGTCGCTAACCAACAATGATACGTCCACTTTGGTTTGTCAGTATTTCATCGTAGTTTTTTCTTTCCATTCAATTACTTTTTCCTTGTCATGCCCACCTAAGTCTGATGCAATGAAAATTATTTTAATTGCTTGTGCCAGTTGATGAATTAGGATCCCCCAAAATTCAAATATTAAAATTTGAGAAATTTGCAGTATTTTTTTTAGTGTTTCATATCTGAAACTTTTAACTCTTTATAGGTTGTCATCGCGCTGGTGTGGACTCATTCATGACCGGCTTTGCAGTGGTTTTTATGCAACGTATGAACCTTTTACGAGCTGGGAACTTCGATTCAAAATGTGGTAATTATTTTTGCAGTAAACTGATTTTTATTGTTTAGTGCAAAGAAAAATAATTCCAAGACATGACAAAAGAAGGGGATTAAAAAATACGTTAATGTTGTCTTTATTGAAATGTCTGGAAATAGTACATCATTCGGCTCGATGCTAAATAATTTCTTTTACAATTATTTCGATTTTTGCGACATTTACAACGTTTGTTTGATTCGCATTTGGCTTTTCGATTAGTTAGACATTCTAAGAAGAGCTACGTTATAGGCAACCGGGTAGCTTTACCGGGCAAGATGACCCCATTGATACTTCATAAAAGTGATTATATCATTGCACCAGATAATCATATGAAAAAATGGATTGAAATTGAACGCGAACGGAATCTCAGAGTACAGCGGCGAATTCAGCGATAGAAGAGCAGTTTTGTTAGACTCTGTAGGATGCGGTCAGTATCGAACTTCTCTTGATTTCGTATTTCTTTGCATATTTTAATGTTATTAGTATAAAATGAATATACTTTATGCTTAATCCATAAAATGCATTAACGTTTTTACCTGTGTTTCCTACCTTTCCAAAGCGAACTTGTGTTTCCTACCTTTCCAAAGCGAACTAAGTATTAACAGTCGGCTTAAGTAAAAAAAAGTCTGATGAACCGAGACAAAGTTATGGGGGAGCATTTAGCAATATAATGCAAGCACTGTCTCTGCTCTACTAGAGTTTTTGAAATTACATTGAAGTGTATCTTTGTAGTGTGTATCAACATGTTGACGAACATCCCGCATGCTTCGAGGAGATCCAAATTGGAAATCACAAAATGTCCCATGGAAACTCACAAAATCTTCACAGTTTACACACAGAGCAGATTTCGATAGCTATTGTTTTGAACTGTACAACATTCGGACTTTGGGCAAAACTATTTTTGCAAATCTTTTTCATTCTCGACAATGAAAACGAAATGGAAAAAGCTGACTTTTTTAATTTTTAAATAAAAATGTAAAACGCATGAACAAAGAGATGCGATATTTACAAGCCTTGTAGTTTGGTAATGTTAAACTTAGCAAAACAAAAAAAAAAAGAACTAACGAGGTTGCTAAACGATTCCTATGTCAGCATTGGATATCACAGATGTAAAGGAATGCATTGCAAGGGAAAAGAGTCGCATTTTCTAGAATTCTGCCTACTTCGAAGTAATTTGGCAGATTTTGAAACCTTTTGGATCTACCATTATGAAACTATGGCAGCAAAGCAATTAACAAAAGCCTGATCGTTGAAGATTACAAGCAGCTTCAAAGATAATATAAGGTAGATTTCAGCCGTGAACAGAGATGAACCCCTGTCAAAGCCAACTCCGTTAAACTTTTTACTGATCTAATGTAAAGTGCTATTCGAATCATTAAAATACTATAGAGTTTATACTGGAAAAATGAAAGGCTTTCAGAATGTTTTTTAAAAACATTGAAGGAACTGCAGAACAAGGCGCGTAAATAGAAGATCGCGTTCTTGCGTATTTTTATTTAGACCAGCTGCTTTACGTCCCAAATCATCAAAATCCGGTCAGAACCAGCTGTAACAAGGCGACCTATGGATTCTTGCAAATGCATGCACGTAACACCTTGGCGTAGTTCCGAAACGACTGCTAGCGAGGTAAGACTAGAAAAAGAACAAAAGACGATTTCGAAAAAATTCCTGAAAGTTAAACTAGCAGAGAGATTAGGGAGAGTATGTGAAGTGCTAACATCTTAAGAAAAGCTACAATTCACAGCGCTGACCAAAATCCATTGAAACTATAAAGTTCAAGAACCTAGACAATTCCGAACAGTCTAAAAAAGCTAGCCTAAACAAAGGGTTTTAACTAGAACTTCCACGTTATTTTGGAAGTTATGTTCAATAAACTAACTCAAACTGATCTGGAAACTGTTGCATTCGATGATGACAACTGTTACATATCCTAACCGGTAATTCATAACCCATCGGTGGGTACTTCGTCGTATTGGCACAGCATTTCGCACATACAGCATTACCACAAGTACGGCAATGATGTTGACGCAAACCAACTATCTAAAAAAATACATGCATTTTTATACGAGTATGTATTTATATTGCATGAAAAAAAACTTTATTGTAATATAGCTTATAGAGAAATCAAAAACGAGCAATTAGGGTCAAAAATACTCAGAAAAAGTGTTTCTTTTTACCTTTTTGTCCCACATTTCTCGAAGGTTCCAAAAGAAGGGCGAGTCACACAGTTGACAGCTATCACTCGTTTTCCATGCTGGAGTCTCCATACGTTTAGCCGTCATATCCCAACAAACTAAACTTCCGTTTTCATCTGCAGAAAAAAGCCTTTTCTTCTGCTGTGCATAACGAAGGCATGTAAGTCTGCTGTTGTGAGCGCTATAATAGTAAACACAAGTGTATTTAAACTAGTTATGGTTTTCTCCTTTTTTTCAAGCTCATATTCGTGCCAAAAACAGCTGGTATCAGTCAACATCACAGCTACTGTAATAATTCCTCATGAATGAATGAGTAATTCTGGAATTAGCTGAACCGAAAATTTTGTTCTACTGCTTGGGTGGGAGACCTGATCGAACACATTCCGCAGTTAAGCAAACAGTACAAATGTCAGATTGAATTATTTGTCCGAAATATGCATTAATATCAGATGATACATGTTGCTCAATCAATCAATACGAGAAGTTTGAGCTTACTTCAATTCAAATGCTTGCCCTTTCTTTGCCCCAATATCCCACATGATGACAAGGTGATCGGCTCCTGCTGAAAACAGCAATTGTCGTTCTGAATCCCAGGTAAGTGATGCTACGGTATCTAAAAGCAAAGCAAAAACGGCTTCAAAATATTATTTTTCCATGAAAAGTTTTTGAAAAGAAATTTAAAATGCAAAAAAGAAACGGCTAGATTGAAAGTAATACTGGTAACATATTATCTTCAAATAATCTGGTCATTCATTACAGCCCATCCTCCAAGAAAGCGATAATATCCAAAATTATGTTTCCGAAAGGTTTTGTGTCAGTTTCAATTATCAACCATTTCAAAAAACACGTGAAAGCAGTAGTTAACACCAACATCTTTATTTCTTGGCAATTCTCCACAAAAATTAGGTATGGAAAACAAGTGGAACACTGTTGCTAAGTTTGCCAGAAACTGCTACACACATGCATGTCGTTAGTATATGCAACCAACTTGTATGTGCAGAAAGGGTGGTAACGACACTTGCTTCTGAACCATTTAAACGTAACAAAATTATACCACCACCAGAATCGCCTAAAAAAACAAATTTCGATGGCACATCAAATTCCAATGCCGTGAAGCCTGATTCGCCTGCATAAGATCCTGCAACAGTGGCTTTTAGAAAGAGCTGATAGATGGAACGTAATTCAGAAGATAAATATGTTCTAGACCGAGACTACTAGTATCTTAAGTGTGAACTCACGAGCCAGATAAATATGAAAAATGAACTAGATAAGAGCACCTGTTCACTTGATTTAAAATACTTGATCCTGAATTAAGACAAATTTTGCCCACTGTTGTTGCGCTGTCTAACATGTAGACAAACAAAATTTTGCTCTACGTGAAATACTTTAATGCACGAACAATATCAGTCCAGAGAGATCGACTTTTCTGACAAATTGTCTTCTATCACGCCAAAACACTTAAAAATGCTGTACACAGTAAAAAAATGTAAAGTTTACATGGCAAAAAGCATGAACTTACCTATTTTTACAGATGTTTCTGAACAATGCCAAACCATCGTTTTATCCTTACTGCAATCCAAGATCAGTTCAGCATCTGCTGAATACAATACAGCAGTAACGATACTCAAATGTGACATCCAGTGGCACTGTTCCGACAAACTGTTCATGTCTTCTGCTACTCTGTATTCATAAACACTACCGTTGATAAGACCAACAAAGAGCCTGCAAAAAAGGATGATGCAAACACAAAAGTAGTCTATAATGAAAACAATTTTACACAGTGATCCACTTTATCTATCTCTTCCGTTCCGGAATTTCCCCTATTTAAGCACTATGTAATTCTCTAAAAAGGCATAGCCAAATTCCACAATCATCTGCTTTATCTTTCGCTAACTAGCTTTGTTTTTGAAATATCACTGTTGATCAGAAATTAAAAAATAAAAATAACACCTTAACTTATCTTCATCGAAATACATCGAACTAGGAGAAAATGGTAGGTAATGGAAAAGAGACGGCCAGAATTGTTCATTATCACGTTTTAGGTAGATTCGCAAGGACCGATCTTCACTTATTGTTAGCACTCCTTCTTCACTATTTAATAAGTGTACGCCATTTACACGTGATATTTGTCCTTCGATTTTATACAATAGCACTAAATTTGCTTCAGTTACGTGAAATCTTTAAGCAGGCAGTCTTAATTAAGACAAATTTTTTAGATGTTATCTAAATTCGGAGTAGTCCGGCTTTAGGTAGTATGAAAATCTGCAATAAACTTCTAACTTATCTATACTGAACGGAATCAGAAAATGAGACAACCTGGCTTCCCAGTACCCATGCTACATCGAGTCAAGGAACTTGACCTCGCATTTATCACTGCAGCCATTTATTGTATGTAATGAAAACCGATGAATGTCTTTGCTCCTGGAAAAAGAAATGTTGACTTCTACATGAAACGTTAGTTTGCAAACATGATTCCAACACACAAGTGCCTCAAAAAATACCAGAATATTCTGAACACATATCAGAAAAAATGATGTTAAATGTTTCTTTTACATATCACAGTCACAAAGAACGTCAAAGTCACATAGAAACAATCACGCCAACGTGATCTATGACGCATCGTGATTCTACCGATTCCTCAGGTTCGTCCTCTGTCGACGAAAAACAGAAAAGTTTTTGCGCTGTAACATACAACCTGCATATACTTGAAAAATTTTTAATCACAATTTGAGCTCAGAAGTTGAAAAATGAATTATGATGTGAGATGCGGTATGGTTTGTACTAGGTGACCTTGCATAGTCGTCCAACTAGCCGCATGATTCATGAGATCACCTGGCCAGTTGAAGAAAGAGCTTTAGGAAAGACGCCAACTTTAAGGACTAGGAAGTTAGGATAGAAAGTGAAAAAAAAGCATAGAAGTAGAAGTTAGGTAGACGTTAAGGAACTAAAACGAGTAAGAAGACTAGGTCTGTATGCCTTTCTATCTTTTTCTTTTCTGATTGCGTAAAAAATATAAAAGGTAAAATGCGTACGTGAAACGCAGATGACAATGGACTTAATGCAGCTCACGTTTCTAGAACGTCATTATTGATTGTAGTTCAAAACTCAAAACGATGGAGAAGTAAAAAAACTGTGTCAGGAAGTGTGCCTTGCATAAACAACACAGCAATTGTTAACCACATGAGTACCTAGAGTGTACGTGAAGCACTTCACATTCCACATAACCTATTAGAATCGGTCGTATGTGACGAAAAGTTCAACTTCAAATAGCTTTTGAGTAGAAGTTCGCTTCCATCTATTTACGTGTAAACAAAACTTCGATTTCCGAGGCAAACGGATCATTTTACAGGTGATGAAGAATTATAACAAAATACATCGTGATATGGTACCTTTAATCAAGGAGATTGTTGAAGCAAAGATTCGAGTGCTATAGTGCTACGGTGACACCTTCTGGGTCAAAAGTTTTCCGCTTCGCTCAACTTGCCGGTATTCTTTCGAAATCATAGATTTATGGATTATAACATTTGATAAAAAAACTGCCATTGAAAGAAAACAAAATGATGCATTGGTGGATTGCTTGCAAATATGCCTCATACTTTAGCATATCGTTTATCATGAAACTTCGAAATAAATGTTCTTTTCTATGGAAAATAAAGGCTCTATACGAAGCTCAAGAAGCAATAGTTAAAACCGAGTGGCTCAAAGTAGAGTGTGGAGTGAGACAAGGATGAATCCTTTCACCTATCTTGTTCAACCTGTACGCAGAAATGATCTTCCGGAATGCTGGATTTCAGGATCGCGAAGGAATCAGAATTGGAGGACAACGTATCAACAA
>JABVXS010000480.1:0-30873 GCA_013365335.1 Madathamugadia hiepei
TGAAAAAAACCTTTCATCTCTCTTCAACTGTTCATGCTTTATCCTTCATTAGCACAACCTTTTAACCACACAGTTAAACATGTAAACAAATACAGCCAATTGGATAGCTGAAAGTGTTTAAAGCTAAGCTTTTAGTACCCCTGAAATCAATAGGAGAAATAAGCAAAATGCCATAAATGGGTGGTTAAAAGGTTGTGCTAATGAAGGATAAAGCATGAACAGTTGAAGAGAGATGAAAGGTTTTTTTCATTTTTTTCTCTCCCTCTCTCCCTTCTCACTCTCTCATATCAAGACTTGGCTAACATTAAAAGCAGCCAGGTTGGAATAGTGCAAAGGCACAAGAAACACATACATCGATGGAGAGAGAGAGAGTAAGGTAGTTGTTATGTTATACGACAACCCGGTTGCTGCGAGAATCTTTTCCACCTAAGATATGCGACACAGCGGTTGACAGTATGTTAACAGTTTCGCCGGCTTCCGGTGTTGCTACTTCAAATACGTTTTCCATACTTGCGAACCGAAAAATCGTCCATCCTCTTACCGTCATAATTTTTATTCTCATTGCTGGTACGGTAAATACCAAATCTGCTAATGGTTGGTTGATGTTTTATGTTACTGAAATAATTTCACCTGATCAGGTAGAGTAGAAGTAACAAAAAGGTGTGATAGGAGAAATAGAAGCTAAAGGAAACAGAGCCTAGTTGAGCCTAGTTAGAATATCATTGATGTAAGCCACAATGTTCAAACAAAATGGCAAATATTCCTGCTGAAAAGTTTTAACAAGGATTTGCAAATGTGATTGGGAGATAAATTAAGCATATTTTAAAAAATTACTTCCTCTGTCATATTGCTCTTAAATTCCACAAATTTTGATTAGAAAATGAAAATCAAACTGAATTAAATTGAGGAAAATGAACCAAATTTGAATTTTTCTTTGCAGGATTCAATTAAAGAGATGAAATTGAAGTTAAAGGAGAGAGAGAGAAAAAAATTGAATTTTAATTCAGCAATTTTGTAATAATTGTGCTAGACATCAACTACATGTATGACATTTGAGTTTTTTTTTTTCAAATTTTAAAGATTTCGAGAAGAAATGCATTTTCAAGAGCTGAAAGTTGTCATTTAATTGAAAAATAGAATCCAATCATCCTTTTTTTAATCTCTTTCTCCAATATCCGTTTAGTTGTTTCATGCATATCTTTTACTTTCCCTCTTCTTCATAGCTTCATCCAATTAGCATTTGTAAAATTGGAATTTATTTCGGGTAAATTTCAATAAAATCTAGGATAAAACGAACCATTTGTGAATTTCGAGCCTAGTTTTAAAACAAGCGATTGAATTTGACCTCATTAACTGCTATAACGACAAATACTACTGCGAATTCCCGGATCGCTGTTTTTAATGTTGCGTCATATAGACCCATCCATGCAGATATAAATAATCTAAAGTGATGTTGGACATTTTTAGTAGTAAATTAAACTGACATGTTTTGTTGGCCAAACATATATCCAAGACTTTATTAATAACTAAGAATAATAATTGAAATAAGCTGACAGCTTCGTTAGTGAATTCGAATTCAACAAAGAGAAAAGAATGAAAACAAACTTTCAAAAATATTAATAAATAATTGATTGTTAATTTTTCACTATAAATTGGTTGAATTGATGATTTTATATTGCTCATCTAAGTCTATAAAAAGAAAAGTAAGAAATTTCATTTAAAAAAAATGAAAAAAAAAACAGATTAATTGAGCAAAGATTAATGAGGTAGTTTTTTTTTGAACGAATGACGAATAAACGAGAAGCTTTCATTAATGTTTTATTCATAAGGGACTGTTTCATTAAATTTTTTAATCAAATTTCAGATATTACTTTTTTATTTTAATGCAATGCAAAAAAAAGCTGTATGATATTTTGAAAATTTTAATGAAATGTTCAAATAAATTTTGATCAGAAAATTTGTATAACAAAAAAATTTTTTTTTCAATTTTGTGCAATCTTTATTAGTATGGAAAATCCAACATCGGTTAGTTTTTGTTGAGACATTTTTTTTATTTCATTAAAACTTGCTTGTGCCAATTTCGCCTGATATAAATGCTATCAAATTTCACGTTTTACTTGCTTTTATTGTGGAAGAACTTTTCAGGTTGTAAAAATGACATGGCTGGAGATGTTTTTAATCAGTTGCTAGGTGACAAATTGGTGTTATAGATGGAGACGGATAATGGAGTGGAGTGATTTATCAGATAGCTTACTTATAATACATAAACTTTTCATCACTATATAATATTGTTGACAATCATTGTTGCTTATTTCATTTCATCTTATTCGTAACTAACGAGCATTTAATTAAAAATTTTAGTTGTGGGACAAACGCTGCGAAGAAGAAGAATTAAAAGCTTTTAATTAAAAAGTTAATTTTTAATTTAAAATTAAAAACATTTTTCGTATTTTTTTACTTTGGCTTTACTGATTCATTTTTTATGTGTTAAAAGTATGTAGAGATAGTTCATATAAACTTACTGAATAATCAATTCATATCATTTGAAAATTTCTTTTTCAATTTTGCTTTCAAATGATTAATTAATGAATAGTTTAATTAAGAAATATTTATAAGGAAAAAACGCAATATTGATATCATCAAAAAAATTTTAAAAAAGAAATTCATAAATTTTGATGTTTAAAATTATTTAGCAATCTATAAAGTGTTTAATTTTCAAGTAAATTCAAGTTATTTTAATTAAAAGTTCAATTGAAAAACTGCTGCTATAAGCTTTCAGCCACATTTAGGTGTGCATGGCTAAAAGGTTGTGGTAAATGAATTGAAGTGTTAGGGTCATTAGGGGAATGAAGTAACTTTAATTCCAATAAAAATGATGAAATACTTTTTTTTTTCAAAATAATTCACTCGTCGGCTAAATGATAGAATGTTCTAATTATTATTTTTAACTTAATAGTATTTTCATAATGGATCGTGATAATTGTAGGGTATTAAAAAAAAGAAAGGAAGAATTTTGATTATTACTTAACTTAAAAAATTAAAGTTTTAAAAAAAATTCGTGTTTAAGTTTTAAAGTTCGAAGAAGTTTTCAAAAGATTAAAAGTTGGTCAGTTGACAATTTCTCAAATGGTACTGTGAATTAGAAAATGCTAATTATATCAATTTTTCAATGGAATCATTTGTAAATAATAGAAATCATTCATTTATACCGCAAATTCGAAATAAACATTACAAGAAATATTAATTTAATTAATACTTTGTGATCAAGTGATGAGAATAGATAGATATGTAACTCTCTCTCTCTCTTTCTCTGTTCCTCATTTTTTCTATTGCACTAAATAATAAGAATACATGTTTTAAAGGATGAAAAAATGAACAAACGAGTTTCACAAACTATTCCTGTACGCAATAGCTTGCTAATTATTGTCTCATTTGATATGCACAAATTATTTGAAGCTCAGTGATGATAGTTTTGCAGTAATAAAGGGAAGAAAACCTGAATTACTAATTATTTTCACTGACATTTTTAATAGGTAAGCTGAAGGGACGCAGAGAATTTAATGAACGAAAAAGTTAAATTTAGCATTTTTTTTTCCTTAATGATCAAGTATTTTGCAAATTATTTGAAATGTTGAGATTCTACTGTAACTGCATAAGATTGATGTTGGATGGTGTAATTGTAACATCATGTTCATGTCACATTCCATACCCTTCTGCTTCCCTAATTATTTTGATTGAACAGATAATTTGGCTTAATTGAAAGAAGGAATTAATTAGCAGCTTTATTTAAATGTAACAAATGGTTTTTCTGTAATAGATTATTTAAGTGGTCCAATTCCTAATTACCAATTTTTTTTTGAAAAAAATGTCTTGTTTGTTAAATAAATTTAATTTGAAAAGTATCAGTTCATTGCTTTTAATTTTGATATGATCATTGATTATCACTGATCAATTTATTTATTTTTTAGGTTGCATTTTGTACGATGAACTATGTGATGAAAATGAAATTTGTGTGCAAGGTTTGTTTTAAATTTACAAACCGAAATCCATTTTAAAAAATTGCTTGCTTTTTAAATACATTGTACGATAATTCTGCATTTGAAAACGGACATTTTTCGTCAAGAATTTAATCAACATTTTTATTCATCAAACCGTGGTATTGTTTTTAAATTCAAATTTCCTAAAAAAAAATTTTTTTGGCATTAATTTATTAATTAAATGAAGTGTATATGTGGAATGATTAACTGAAAGGTACAGCTGATAAGCTGGTAATGTTCAAATTGATAATATTCGATAAACCAAAGGAATCATTAGGCCATCGGTTTCTTTGTTCCTTTTCTTAGGAAATGGTAAAAGTAGGGTAGGAGAAGTATGAAGTGCTTCAGAGAAAATGAAACATTTATGGATTTTCATCCAAGAATGGGTCGCTTCACTCGAGAATTGATTTTTTTTCTCTCTTTATTCTGCAAATTCACGAAACATGAAAATTGGTCCGATCCATTTGATTCACACTGCGCTTGCACAAAAACGGTTTTGGCGACATCAGCACCGGACTTGATTGATCCATAATTTTGATTTTTTTTTGAAAATTAAAATTGTTTATCAGAAGGATAGGAGAGTTGTTTTAGTGCATACCGTATTTCATTGCTGGCAAAGGTATCGTAATACATTTTCACGCATTAAAGGAATTAAAGCAGTCTTCCACCATATTCCTTTCTTCATATTTTTTGTTTTTCTTTATTCAATAATCTTCACTTCTCATCACTTTTACAATAGTGTTCACGGTAGTTGGATGTAAAAATTGTATTAAGCTTAATTTGTAGAACTGCTCGGAAATATATTAAGCATAATTAGGTAGACATATGCTTTTAACTATTAATTTAATAATACGAAAGCATATGGGTAGACAAATATTGCCTAGGTTAGAGTGTAGGATGAAATACCGGATATAGATGCAAATCGGAATGCGGGTAATGTTAAAATGTCAACTGTCATCAAATTAAATCTTTCATTTCAATTTAATTCCTCATTGAATGATCGATAATTCAAATACATACAGTTGTTCAGATGTGTACAGTAATTCGGAAATATACAGTAATCTAGACAAATGCATACAGCTATTCAGAAATGTACATTATTTGAGAAATATACAGTAATTCAGTTGTGTACAGTAACTCGGATACGTACCGTATTCAGTAGTATACAGTATTTTCGGTATATGTTTAAATTGTTGCAGTTTTTGTTGTATTTTTCAAATCTGTTGTAGATGGCTTATTCGGTGAATGTGGATCAAGCAATGAGCATGGTGCATTCATCGTTCCACATCCGGCTGATTATGTTTTGAAGAAAGTTTTAAGTTCACAATTAGAGGAACTTAGTCAAAATGGCTATACATTGGAGGATGCTCGAGCACAATGTCTTCTTGCATATTTCAAATTGGTTTTAATGTTACAACTCAAATATGATCTCAGCTTTTGTGATGTTGTTCATCCGGAAAATATTTGGCAAATGTTACAGGTTAGCAGTACTCTTAATTCCATTATCTTTATCGCAAATATTTATCTTTCAAATGTTGTGCATTTCGACAACTTCACACTCTTCACCATTAAAAATCATTAATTTAATAATTCAAAAGAATAAAAATCATTTCATTCGATAGAATTCATCCAATTTGATCAACTTTTTGATATGAATCGTTGAATTCGGAAATTTGAATGGAATGGAAATGATTGTGTTTGTGGTCTTTGAACTTCTATTTTTGCTTAATGTAGCAACACATTTCATCTACAACCATGCTGGTAAACAAGTTAAATAGAAGTCATATATCGCTAATGCAGTGCGGTAGAAACATTTCTTCCTGTATGGTACTGATTTGCATCGTGTATGACATTAACTTTTGAGGAATCCTCGCCCTTTCCCAATGACATCGTCACTTTTGACATTTTAGGTTTCTTGAAAAGTACAGCGTGAAATCAATTAAGAAAATCTTTTTTCACTGCGGTAAAAATCATCAAGGAACTGGAAATTCTTTAAAACATAAAAACTTTTATTTTCAGTAAAAATTACACTTTTTTTGAAACTCATTGGTGGAACAGTCGAAATTATTGTAGGATAATTATTGGGAAAATATTGATTTTGTTTTCTTAGAGCATCGAAATTTTTTACTTAATGCGATAATTAAAAAGAATCATTTGTTGTATTTCATAGGAAGAAATGTCTTTAATGTATCTTTGCTTATATACTTGAAATTATTTTTGAGGTTTCCGACAAGATCGGATTCACCCTTGCAGAATTAGGAAAGTATAGGATGAAAATATTTTCAGTCAATTAAACAGTCTCTCATCAGTGGTGTCGCTGATGTTCAGGATATCAACTTCGATAAACTGTTATTGAATAATTTCGTTGCGCAACAACAACAACAACAACAGCAGCGCGAACAACAACAACAACAGCGCGAACAACAACTACAACAACAACAACAGCGCGAACAACTACAACAACTTCAGATGGGTATCTTTTATTAGGAATTGTTACATCTGGAAAACACCATTCTGCAATTAAGTTTAAATTTCAAATAAGGTTACATTAGTAATTGCCTAAATTAATAAGTTTGTTTACCACAAACTCATTGAAGTGATATATTTTTTGTCATTTATTTTGCTTCATTTCAGATTCCGTGGGTGATGAGAGAACTGTTGACGAGGATGATTTCAATACAATTCGAAGAAAAACAATATTTGGTGGCAGTAATATTCTCCAATCAATGGTACGAAATTCTGAGGGAAAACCGATTGATAATGATAAGAATATGATGGCAGTAGAAGCTTACATGAGATCAGGTATGATCATTTTAATTTGTATAAGTAGCACATCCAGAAGTGATTAATCTTGGAAGTTAGTATTGTTAAGAATGATCTGTCTAATTCATGATGAGCAGATGACCACTTAAACTTACTCGCTTTCTGTAACTGATAATAATACAAGAAGAGTTTGTTTTGAAATGGAGTAATCACAATCAAAAAAAATGATAATGAAAAAAGGTGAGTTATCCGTGGTTATCATTATTTGTCAGTAATGTAAGATTAAAGTCAACCTAATGATTGTAGCAGAACCTAATTCTGGTGAGGATGAAGAAAGCTCAGTGAATTTCGTTGGCTATCATGCACCTGTTTTAAAGAAAGATATCGAACATCTTGGTAATCAGAACACAGGTTAGTTCACATTTAGCAAAAAAACTATCCCACAGTTTGCTTCAAATTTATGACATTAAAAGATTGCTTGGAGGTAAAAATATCGTCGAAAATGTGAAAATTTAAATTGTAAAATAATGAATCATACACTGTTGCAGACCAATTAATTTTTATTTTTTTTTCACTAACCTTTTAAGGATTGAAATTTAAGTTCGCCACATTGTGTGATTACTTTTTTCAGAAAAATTCATTGCACTGTTGTACTTTGCTTCATATTACCTGGATGAACCAGATTGTTCAGTTTGTTTTTCATCAGTGATAAAAAGTTTAGTGTGAAAGTGCAAAAAATATTTTGTGGTAGAAATTTGAAAATTGAATTAAATAAATTAGTTATTAGTCAGTATAATTCATAAATTTTGTTTAAATTTGATTTTTTTTTAGGTTTGGAAAATATAGAACATAAAATAGTGAAAGGAATGCCAGCATATCAGAAGGTAAACGGCAATCGTGTATATCTGAAAGTTGCCAAAGATCTGAATAATGATAAGCTTCAGCATCTGATCAGTTATCTGGATTCTTCAATTGCAAAACCAAATCAACTTATTTTCGATGATTTTATGTATGTTTAAATCAATACTCTTTATTTTGCATAATTAATTAGCAAATGCAGTTTGAATATCTTGTAGCAATAACGTGCGGATTAGATCAGAGTGTATTCCGAATCAGTGTACTGCTGGAAAATTGAAATAACCGGATATAGTAGGAAATATAATGACGAATTATTACATGCATTACTGATGTTACTAGCCAATATGTCGAGATTTTATCACAGTAAGCTAAATCTATTCGTATTTTGTGGTTAGCAGTTCTACTACCTTTTACACTATCATTATTTCATTTGAAAGTGCCATTTTGACTTTCTGCAGGTTGGATGGTGATCAGTTATCATTTCGAGCTGGCCGATCGATACTAGAACTTCATCAAAGTGAAAAACGACTGGACTCCGTGGGAGGAATTGCAGAAGATGTTTGTAAGTGTCATCTTTTTTTCATTCAAGTTTGAACTAATTTTTGAAATGAAAATCTTAGCAATTACAATGACAAAATTCTATGCAATTAGTTTGTGCTGTTATAGATAAACGACGGAAGGACATTCAAACGGTTTCTGGAATACGTGTTGATGAAACCGGTATCGGAAATGGACAAGTATGTTGTATTATGGATGAAATATTTCAAGCAACGATCACTATTTTATTACTGTTGCATTTGCAGGAGTCGGTACCGATTGAAAGTGGAAGACGTGACCGTTTCTTTGTACCCATAATTACTGTAAGTACATTAACACTGGCAGTATTGGTAGCAGTAATGGCAATTCAGCAGATTAGAGAGTATCGTAAGAAAATGCGCAAACTGAACAACGAAGAATTTGAATCACAGAAGTATGGCGATAATGCATCGAATGCTTACGAGAATTTATGCCGATATCAGATGGGTTCACAGGAAGTGACCGGCGCCACTGATACTCATATTAATAATGCCGGTTCAACATCCTGGTTCGTTTCCTTATTCATTCCATATAGAAAACAAAAACGGATAAATTGTTTATCATAAAATACAAGTTTTAAAGTTCAACCTTTAAGGGTGGACGAACCAATTGGTCAATCCAATCTTGATATATCAACCGGTCATGTTATCCTGGTATTCAAATTTTAAATCCATATTTCATGTATTAGTGTAACTTATATTATTGAATTTTATTCGTGCTAAATTTTAATTTTTTTTGAGAAAAACGAATATTTTTTTTCTATTTTCTCCCTCTCTTTTGTTCTTTGGATTTGAGCAAAGAATGATTTTCATCGTCGACATTCTCGATGTCATTACATCAAGTTCCATTTCTTTTTCAGGTAAATTAATTAAAAAATTCTTTTTGATAATTCGAAAATTTCAGTCGTTTCTTCGTGAGTATTTGAATGATACAAGAAATATTGAGGAACAATGGAAAACACTTAATGAAAACGCAAATCCAAATGGAATATCAACAATTGCAAGAGAGGAAAAAAATTTCAGCAAAAATCGAAATTCATCATGTCTGCCATGTATGCTTCCCATTTCATTAATTCAATTTTTCAATTTAAAGTGTAAGGAATTTTTTTCCAACGAAATATTGCAATGACAGTATTTCTTCAAACAGCAATTTTTTTTCTCACTACTTTCGTATCTCGATTAATACAGCTTTTCCGATACTTGACGGACATGGGAGGATAAGTTTGGAAGGTAATGCAACATTTTCCATCAAATTTTATTTGGAAGCAAATTTCGAATAAATTAAAGTAGCATGAAATATCAGAAACTGATTATGGTTATTTTATACCTTTTATCGTAGCTCAGATTGCCTGGAAAGTTGCAAAACTATTAGTTACTTTAGAAAATGTTATTTAAAGTGCAATTGAAAAGCATGAAGAAGGAAAATAAATGAGATATCAAGCTTTCGTTGATTGAATTTTTCATTTTTTCCAACTAAATTGGTTGAATTAGATGAAATTTTTAAATAATTTATGGATGAAAGATTGAATTAATCCCAAAAAATTCTTATCCAACATTGTCAATGTTGTAGACGATGATTCATTGGTCAGTATCCATAACGTGATTAATGATTCTACATATATCAATGCATCAGCAATTCATGATTGCGATCCTAAGCAAGCTAATTACATCGCCACACAATCACCACTTCCGGAAACCACAACTGATTTCTGGGAAATGATTTGGGAGCAAGTTAGTTTCCAATTAAATTCAAACATCATTAATTTCACTTGAATTAATAATTAAAAAGCAATCTTTTTTTTTTTGTTCATCATATAATTACACATAATTATATATCTCGTGCTTATCATGTTTTCATCATCGTTTCTATCAGCACGGTTGCATGAAACTTTTTTAATTTATATTTTACAATCTTTTTTCTTTCGTCCATCATAAATTTAGCTGTATCATCAAGTGACATTACAAAAACTGAATAGTTAATTTCACAAAGCTAAAAGAAAATTTCACATTTTAAAATTTAATTAAATAAACAAAAGTACAAGGGATAAAAAAATTCAATAGCAAAGTTTAAATGCAATATCGTAATGTAATGCTAAAAAATCAACGTCAATATGAGCTATCGGAAAAAAAAGAATTTATTACGTTGTCGCCATGGTGAGGAAGGATAACAGGAAGGTTTTGTGGATAAGATTCCTGTTATGATGATATCACTAGGATCAGCCTGGAAAATTGCCTCACATAATTGAAGCAACCACTCAACTCTGTTTTTCTACTTTTCCTGTTTGCACAAGTTGTCAACCAACTGCTCCACTACTATTTTCTCTCTTTCTTTTCCTTTTTTAATATAAACTTTAATTTCGTCTATGTGTAGAAATCAGAGATGCAAAATATTAAATTTCAGGCTACTGTACTGATTGTAAACTTAGCAAACAACGAAGATAGACAAGAAGGACATTGCCACAAATATTGGCCTGAAAATGGTTCACAAATTCATGGATCTTTTGAAGTTGGTTTTTTTTTATTTCAGATTTTGTTGAATCAATAAAAGAGAATTGAAAAGAATGGAAAACGGCAAAGTTACAGAAAGAATTTCAAAAAGTCAATTCCACGTATGCTAGTTGTCAACTCATCTCCTAGGACATCATTATATGAAGAAGCTTTGTCTTTTTTACAAATTTCAACTGAACTTTATTGAACATTTCAATTGAAACCTGGCTAACATAAGGTTATCTATCAGAAATATATGCAAAATGGACCTTGCAAGCTTGCAATCTATGCTGATATTTGCATATATTTCCGATAGATTCCCGTATGTTACCCAGGTTTCAATTGAAATGCTCAATAAAGTATGCCTAGAAGAAGTACGGACTTCCTATACTTCAGGCATCATATGAGGAGGACCCTAAGTTGAACGGATGGGGCTCGTCATGTCCTATCAGAACATTAAGGATGATGCTCTTACTAAACCTACATTTTTCGTTGTAACAGCTTCTGACTTGCTAGGCTACAGGAAATTAACCGTAAGAGTGATGCATGAGGTCAGTCCTATAATTTCAAAAATCGGCCACAGATTTTTATTTCAAATAATTTCCTTCAGATTCATTTGGTGTCGGAGCATATTTGGAGCGAACATTACTTAGTACGATCATTTTACTTGAAAAATTTGAGAACGAACGAAACTCGAACTGTTACTCAATTTCATTTTCTAACATGGCCTAGAAATGGAGTACCACCAAATACGAAAGCTCTGCTTGATTTTCGAAGGTTCGTTTCAATTTTAATAATACATTGGGGAATGCTAGAACATAATGTTTAAGTGTTGTCAAATCGTCATAAAGTAACAACTATTGTGGACAATGTAAATAATAATAATAATAATAATAATAATAATACATTAGGAAATACTAGAATATATTGGCCAAAAATTCGGCTATGCAATTCGAAATACTTCACTTTCTTCACAAATTCCTTCAATTAAGTGAATGATTTATTTCGGCTTCCTGTTCCGTATCATATCCGAAAGTATAACTTCACAGACCGGAAATAAACCGTACTATTTATCCTTTATTTGCTACCTGGTGGTTTAAGTGTTGCCCGTGAAGATAGAAATTTGGCGATCATTTTCACCGTACTTTTTGGGTAAAAATATTTGTGAACAAGTGACCAGCCATCCTGCATTTCCAGTTTTCTGGATGAGACGCCTTCGTTCGTCGATCATTTTTGTGGATTAGCAATTTTGTTGTTGAATAATTGCATAGTCACAAAAGTGATGGACGGCAAGCGTCGTTCGTTCCAAACATCCATTTGACTTTTCTGCTGCACTTTAACCCTTTACATTTATACACTCCACTTGTCGAGCACAAATACTGCATTCTAGACATAGGTTGAAGTTGACGTACAACATTTGTTGTTATGGAAAAAGAGTAAAACATGAAAGATTCCGTTACGATGAATTTCGCTTTAATGATTTTTCTCACCGTTACGTTTTGATTATATTTAAATACATATCAAGAAGAAAAAAAGTATTTTTTGGAAATTAAAGCTGAAATCTGATTATGTAATTTTGCAGAAAGATCAATAAATCCTATCGTGGCCGAGCAGCACCGATCGTTGTGCATTGTACGGATGGTCTTGGACGAACTGGTACATTCTGTTTACTCGATATGATATTAAATCGAGTTACCAGAGGTATAATTTTTATTATAAATTACTCGTTAATGAGAAAATTTCTTTTTTTACGAATTAGAAAATATCAAAATTTGTTGAAAACAAGTTCACTAAATGATTTCAGGTCTAAAAGAAATGAATGTAGCAGGTTCACTGGAGCATTTACGTGATCAACGTCCAGGTATGGTGGGGAGCTGCGAGCAGTACAAGATGGTATTCGTCTGTTTAGCAGAAGAAATTACTGCAATTATAGCTGCATTGTCGTAAAGGAACGAAGAAGGAAAGAGAAGAGAAAGCAAAGAAAATTTAACAAAAATATCACCAAACAATTATTGATTTCAACATTTACACTTGCAACAATAATGTCAATTTTCTTCTCTTCTTTTTTTGTCTAAGCCCTCCTCTGTCACCACCAACATTCATCGAATTTCAACTGTAATCAGCAAAACGCTCGATGCTACTATAATCAAACGAATTCAACAAATAATACTACTGCAATGATAAAAGCAAAATTCAATTATGGTTTGAATACATCATCATTATCACACTTTGTAAAATGAGAAAAGATCATTTTAATGGGTTGCAAAACTTTTTTAACACTTATCGTTCTCTCCAGAAGGAAATTCTAAATATGCTGAGAATTCTCTTCGTTTTCCTTTTTCCCCCTTGATTTATCTTCCGAAAGATAACAATTGCGAGTCAAAACATTCCCAATCTGTTGAAATTTTCTAAATTTGCAATTACATCATTCCATCAAATATTTAGGAATTGTTTCGTCACAAGAACAGTTGTTGAAGGAAACAATGAAATTACTTTTGTTAAGTTACTTGACTGATAGGGCACTGAATTTTTTCGACAATTTCCCCCGGTATCAAAGATGTTTGCTTCACTCAAATGCTAAAACCGGATTATTGAAGATCGTTAAATTTAATTTTTATTTAAGCAAACATTTCATTTAGCAACTGACAGATGAGTTTAATGTTTACAAACGTAAAAATATAGGTCTATTGATATGAAAATGACGATTATTTGATGTGTTTCCTTTTTAGAGTCATTTTTCAAAACCGAATTATTTTTCTTAATTAACTACCGTGAAAATGGTATTAGGACATTAGTTGTGATGGTATCTTGCTATCTTACTATACGAGGCCTCTCCAGTCCCAAATAAACTAATCCGGAAAAAGGCATTTGAGACAGATTTGTTGCGAAGTCGGACCGCGTTACGAAAAGTATTCATATAGTTGCAGAATGATAACTCTCGGAGATGTTTTAAAACTAGGAGGATGGGATTTGGTGGTTTTTGTGGCTGTGGTTTACATCATTTTTGTGATGTTTTTAAAGAAGTCCACTAAAGAGGTAGTTCAAAATGAAAGGGAGAATTCAAATGATCTTCCACCCATGCCGAAAAGAGATTTTACAGTGGAACAGTTAAAACACTTTGATGGCGTTCAAAATGAACGAATTCTGTTAGCTGTTTGTGGAAAGGTAAGATTCATATTCATCTATCAAATCACAAGGATTTATCAGTACTATGTTTGTATAACTAGATTTGGCATTATTACCTGCCAACATCATCTGGTTCGTACTTTGTTCTTTAAGCCAAATGGGCAAATCATCTTTCAAACTTTTTTCAAAGATTTATTCATTCTGAATTCGAAATTCGCCTTGCTTCGTAAAGAAATACAAAGGAATTGTTAAAAAAAAGATTGAACACAGGATTCAAGTCTACAAGAAACACTACATTCGAGTATTTAAAAAGGAATATTTTGATCATTCGTCAGACTCAATTCATCGTGCTATATCATGAATATTTGTAGGTGTTTGATGTAACGAGAGGAAGCGCATTTTATGGTCCTGATGGTGCATATGGCAGATTGGCCGGTCACGATGCTACACGAGCACTGGCAGTGATGGACCTCACTTTGGTTAAAGATTCAGCAGATGATCTAAGTGACATTTCGGAATTAGAACTTACTACAGCTAGAGAATGGATGGAATCGTTTATCTGTAGGTTTCATAGTTTATCATTTTTGGCCATTTTTTGCTTATAAAATTGCATTTCGAAAACATTTGTGAGATTAAGTTTCGCACTTCTTGGATGCACTTTTAGACTTATTCAAAATAAGTTTGATTCGCAATAATATAAATATCAAAGTTAATATGATTTAGTCACATTAAAAATCGTCATTGTTTTCCATTCATTAGGCTTATGTAATGAGTCAGATTTTTTTTTCGCATGCTTTTCTGTTGCAGGCAAATATCCTGTTGTGGGAAAACTCGTAGCAGAGGGAGAAGAGCCGACCGACTACAAGGAAGAATTGGCGTCGCTGTAATTGCTCGGTAAATTTTACCCGTGAAACTGCGTTGTCAAGGACATGAAGGAATCTGCTTATGGACTTTTTTGGTGCGATAGCCATAAAATTTAATGCATTGTAAATTCTTGTTGCAAATTGTTTATTTGTTTTCATTGTCAAACAAAATGTTCTTAGTCATCCATAGAATTGAGACTATCACTTTTTAGTATATATATATAATTTTAGTATATCACTTATCACTTGATAGTTATGATGTATTGGGTTGTGAATTGTTTTCAGTTGCCTCGTATTTTTGCATTTCTTATGTTCGCTTATGTCTTTATTTTTCCATCTTTCAATTATTTTTTTATTAGTATTGGTTTTGAAATAAACGAGTTTTAGTATTTCTTTGAGGTTATATGATGTCTTTTCAAACTTCGAATTTTAATACATGGAGCTCAATTCGTATGGTTTTCATTTGATGAAAAGTTTAAGTCTTATCGTCTTAAGATCTTATTTAATATTGATATACCCTTTTTACTGCTTTTTTTTTCTAGTGTGCATCTTCGATTGAAGGAGAAGTATGGCGTTCATGTATCCAATGCATTTCCCATCAGTACCATTACGATGGGATGAACCTGCATGGGCAGTTCCTTGTACTGATTCGGTTGATGAACTTTTGCTATCAAGGCTAGAATCACGTATTAATGCGCAGGTAAAGCTTAGCCTTCATAAAGGAGTGAAGTTTTTAGTAGCTCTTTCACTGGTTGTATGGTCCTCTTAAGATTTTTTTGTGGGAGTATTATAAAGGATATTTTAACAAACTCCACCTCTCCGTGAACTCATTTTAGTCTACATTTATGCAAATGCGTTCGGTACCGAATGTCATATCTGGAAGCACTCTGCTGCATGAAATTGATGATCTGGAGGAAGATGATGAAGAAGTAGCTGATGAAGATGACGAACAGAATCAGTAGTTCCATCTTATTTCTGTTTGCAGTTTTTTGTGCAGGAATTGGATACATAAAAGTTGTAAATGTTTCATTACCACGAACTTAAATTTAAAACAGAAGGAAAACTTTTAAATCTAGTCATGTTTTGATATTTTTAAAGAAAATGATATCTGGAGCTTTTTTTGAATTAATTTTCAAATTTCTCTGCAAATGCTGATTTTTTGCGGCACGACGTTTACGAAAACATAAGTTAATGTCACCAAAATGTTTTCTGAAAAATGTGTTGGTGCTCAGATGCTTCATTTGTACGCATCAAGTGTTTTTTGGCACCTAATGAATAATGCTTGTACTTTCGTTGATACGGTTGCTTCATTAAGGTTCCTGAATTAATGACCGGTGCGGCGTGATGGTGTTGTAGAAAATCATCTATGTTAATTTTTTGTTTGAGTTAGAGAGAACTGAAGGTCAGAGAAAGTTTTCTGTATTGCTTGGTGCAAAGGCAAGGGGTTTGATGAAGATTTATTAATGGTATAGGTTACTGGCGAATACTGACTATAAACTTATCATTAGGAATTTTTCATGCACAGAAATCGAAAAAAACCGTGTCCTAAATTTGCAAATTGTTAAAAACTGTTGAATTATGCAAAGTAAATTTTAGTATAAATTATATTTGTTGGAAGCAAATTTGCGACACAGAATTTTTCCTATTTTCCTGACTGATGATTACACTAGCCTGACCAATACTGTTACTGTTCAAAGCCGGTTGATTTAAACCGTTAATCGGTTAGGAGCCTGTCCGATTTTTCGCTAAGTGATTCTGTAATGTTGTCGAGGACTTGAGAAAACTGCGAAATTTTTAAAGAGACGATAATTCACTACCCCTTCCTTCAAAATTTTTTTCCACGTCAAGGGACATGCAATACGTGCGACTTGAGTGGTTTTTCGAATCACAACTTATGTTCTGTTAGATTACTTTGTTTCCTATGATTGGTGTTTTATGCCAATTTAAATCGATGGAATTGACTGGCCAAATGACATCATGCTTCTATAAAAAAGAAACAATTTAAGAGAGGAATTAATAAGAATCATTAGCGGTAATGGAACAAAAAAATAGCTGGAAAAGCCTGAAAATTCGATTTTGAACAACAAATGCTTTATTCGATTTTAATCATAGCTATAAATAATTTAATTGCAGGAAAACAAATGGTTAGATATTCAGAGTAAAAGAAGACAGATTAACAATTAATGTTTCATACAATTTCATACTGAAATAATTTATGGATTGAAAATGTAAACGAATCGTAATTAATTGAATAACTGAATTAAAATACTTCTTTGCCAATTAAACTTTATCTTTTGAAAGAGAAGAAAAAAATATTCTTTACAATGAGATCAAAACATTATTTCGGTTTCAAACCAACAAAAAAGAAAAAACGGACAAAACAAAACGACACACTAATGTTCTATAATAAGCTTGCAGTCATCAAAATAATGTATATCACGAGATCGATTCCACTCATTTTCTTCAATTTTTTGAAAGCTAAAGTATTTTGAATTTAAAAACACAAATTCCTTCGGGGAAAAATGAAAGTACTAAAGTGAGCTAGAAGTTTAATTTAGAGACAATAATCGATTGAATACCCCCTTTTAATTGTTTTCTAAAGCTATTTTCAGAAAAACACATTGTATTCGCAGCATTTTCATTTGTGAACAAATAATTTCGTGATTTTGCAGAGTGGAAATTTCGACAAGAAAAGCAAAAATTGAAGTAAATGAGAAAGCTACTTAGAATTTTATTTGGCTACCTTCTTTAAAAAAAAATTTCTATTAGGTTTATTTCTAACGCCTATTTCTCTTAACGGAAATCTTTTTGGTGCTAAAGGCACTTTTCCTATCATCGCAACTTCAAACCTAATATCCTTTAACGCAAGAGTAAAGTATTTCAATAAAATTTCTGTACGAATAATATAGACTATACTCAGGAATCAAACGAAGATGCATGACTCAGAACACCTTTCGTTACGGAATTCATTCGTTCATTATCCTCGAGCATCGGATCATGATTCATTCCATATATTTTAATCGCTTTACGACCCATTCTTTGTAACAGCTCGGTTGATACTCGATGAGCTGTTCTCAATGAGGTGTGCCATTCACCTAGCGATATTTCATCCTCAAATTATTACTTTGACATTTAATTTTGCAACAATTTAACATATGTCAAGTTTCTACGATTCTTTTGAGGTATTGAAAATTCAATTATGAAAATTTGCAACAAATAATTAGTTTTAACCATAACAGACGAACATGAATCAGTGAAGCATAAGTAGACCTGATTAGTAAGAATCAGTTTTGTATCTTTGAAACCTTCTTTTAGCTTCAAAACTATTGAGTTCTCTCCTTTGACATTTTGTAAATCCACAGAGACGTCCTCAATTTGATCCATAAATACTAACTGAAATGATTGTTCCAACTACAAAGTTTACTCAATAAAGCTCATTAAAAGTCAAAACAAAATCTCTAAAAAAAAAATTGAAATCATTGAAGATTTCTGAAAAAAACCTTTGCAATGAATTTCTTCCATTTCAAAAATAATTGAATTACTTTTGAATTATTTCTATAAACAAGATGACCAAATTTCATCTTATTGTAACAGGAAAAGCAATTAAGAATGATTAATTATGCAAGAGAAAACCTTACATCCGGTTTACCACTGAGTGACTCTGGATAAAGCTCAAGTCGACTTGGATACAATTTCCCGTAACGAGTTTGCCGTGCGGATGTGAACGATCCACCAAGTTTTTTAATATAACCATGTATGATAACATCCGAATCTGAGAGAAAAATCAATCATCTGAATCACTCATCATTTGCTTTTAATCCACTCGCAAATTTGTTGTCGGAGAAACCAACAGAAATTAACATTTATAGCACAAAGATTGCTGAGTATATTGTCAAATAAAAGATTCCTTCGTCACATAACGGATATTCTTTGCACTTATTTGATAAAGCTATTATTCACTTTATTTGTGTGCACGCACTACCAGTCTTGAATTACACGTGCCACCAATCTCTTCAACTGTGTATGATAAAGCTATTATTCACTCTATTTGTACTACCAATCTTAAATCCTCTCTGTCTGTCATCATGGTTGTATGTAATGCTTCACTGTCTGTTCAGCCGTCCCGGTAGCAGTTGTCGTTAAATAGCGAAGCTAGATCACAAGAGTCACATTGGCGCTGCAATGTCGGAGTTATGGTGTGCTCTTGTCAAGGTTACCAGGCGCTACAAAGCCGACTTATGACATACTTTTACTCGCCAACTGGTCAAGATTAATGTTTCGCAATCTGATTGGCCTACAAGAACGGATTCACGTGTATATAAACAGTGGATTGTAACCCCAGAATATCTATTGTTCATCGTTGTTCACTCAACAGCTCGACAGTTCAACCAGTTTACGTCAGGAATCGATGTTCGCAACCAGCTCTACTTCGATTCCCACTACTTTGGATTGCCATCACATGTTACTGTATTCGTATTCCTAACCCGTTTTATTGCTTATTATTCTACCCAAATAAAGGTTTAATTACTCAAGTGTGTGGAAGCAATAAACTCTTCACGGAAGTCGCCCGCAGTACTCGTACGCAGAACCGTACCAGTACAGATTCAAAAGAATACGACAATATCAGACGAAGAAACTCCACCAGGTGGAATATTCATCTCTTCGAAGAAGTTCAACGGTCCGGTTGGATATTCTTAACACACCTCCACGGAAAAGAACTTTGGATAAAAAACAAAGAAGAGCAATATGATTTTCACACTGCTATCAGAGACCGAAGGATTCTACGAACTGGGCCTACAACAAAGAGAGAAGGCGCTAATGTTTTCATAGCAGTCTTGCGTGGGAACGCATGTATGCTTTTTTGTCACCACACAGTCCACCATGTCAACCATACCCGGGAACATTTTCATTCATTTTATGCCTCCGCTGCCACTACTATTGATACCGTCATGATTAACGCTGTTTGCTTCTAAACGTTCGATCGTAGTTGTTTTGATTCCGTGATAATGTGTTCGTTATTGATAATTACGCTTATTTTGTTTGCGTCGATGCCATGAGTTTGAGGTCCTACGTGTTTGGTTAATTTGGTCTATTCAACATGAAATTCATCAATTTCTCGCTTCTTAGCAAACAATAAGCCATTTCATAATCTCGGAGCTAAGAAATAAAATTCACTCATACCTTTTTCATCACTACCGAGATTAGCACGTTGTTTAGCTCGTTTCTTACTCTCAGCTTTATCAGCATCTTGATTTGCTACCTCGAAAACTGTTTCTGCTATTTCATTCTGCCATCGTTCCGAAATTGTTATATTGAATGCTTTGTACAACCGGCTATCTGATTCGGTTATCTAAAGAAAGAAAACACCTGGAATTTATTGAAACCAGCGTTTTGAGAGTTAAAAACTTTGGAATTGAAAAATCAAAAATGCAACGCGGATCTTTTACAGTGATGTACATCCGTGATCTCTGTTTTTCTTAGAAAAACTTAAACTATCCGATCATTGATTTCAGCTCTTTTCATTTTTAGTTGATAAGCGCACGATATTGTACGAAAACATTCTGAATTATTTGGTACAATACTATAGAGCCATTCATAACTAATACACTTTGCAAAGGTCAAATTTCAGCTGATGAATACTTAAATTTCTGAAATTATTTTTAGTAATTTAATGAATTTCATCTTTTTGTATGATTTCCAGTGCTACTGGATTATCTTGGAAGCTCCTTTCTACCCAAATCATTCATCTTGGCTTACATTTGAAACTGAGCTGATTCAAAGGACAGGTTAAAAAATTTTAAAAAGCTAAAATGAAAAGAAAGCCTTACTTTAATACCTTTCACTTCATCATCATCAAAATTACCAATATCAAAAGCGTCAGCTGCATTTACTTCACCGCGTGGAGGGATGATTGGTGGTGGTATTCGGCGTAAATATACAGTTTGCCAATCGATCGAGGCCAAAAATGGATGTTCTTTCACTTCTTCTGGACTGAAATTGTTTTTAATTAAAAAATTTCAATTCAACTGAATACCGCATCTATAAGATTTTTTACAAGTATGCAAAGCTGTGATGATCATTCCTGAATCAGATTAGTTCTTTCTACCGAATCGAGAGATCACTTGAAGTTATTGATTACAACGATTGCACTTATCATCCAGAATTTTCATCTCCTTACTTATCCTTCAATAATTTTTTTTATAAATTGATTTGAAGACATTTTTAAACAACAACTATGATTGCATAATTCTTTCACTACCTCGAATATGTGTATCGCGACTCCATATATCCCATACCTCACTTACTTTTCAGTGTAACCTTGCAATTACGCTACTGTCTCTTACGTACTACAATGAATTGTCCCAGAGAACAAACCCTCTTCCACGACATCCAAGTCTGTCTGATACATTATACTTCAGTAAGACTTCTAGCAGACTTTGGCATTCAGGTGAGAATTCAGCATCCGGAAGATGAATGTCATGAGTTATCCCGCTTTTCTCCGCTTCATTGTTCTGCAATTTTTCGATATTTCTCAATTTACCATCAAATTGCAGGGAATATTTGGAAGTGTCTTTAATTTATATGATGATTATTTCTCAAAACCAGAATTTTTAGGATGGTTCATTCATTGAAAAAAATACGATATCTATTGCCCAGTTTTGACCAATTTGGTCTCTTTTGAAGGGTTTCAAAAGTAAGAGATGGCTCGGCTGCTGGACATATAAAAAATGATTTGTTGCTGGACTGGAATGTAACATCGGGAATTAAGTTAATCGAGATACATTCGAAAAGCTAATTTCTACCTTAGCGCCTTCCTTAGCTTTATACTGCCGGAATGGACTGTGTCCTTTGAGCAGTTTGTGTAACATACAGCCAAATGAGAACCAATCAGCCGACGAATCATAAGCAACACCTTTTGCAAGCACTTCCGGAGCCATATATCCATGAGTTCCTCTGTAACCTGTTCATCATTTCAGATTCTCAAGCACTTCCTAAAACTTAGCTAGTTTCAGCAAACATACTTACACGCTGGCATGTGGTTTCTTCATTGAAAAATCACATGCTAGACCAAGATCGGATATACGTATGTGTCCATTCTCATCTAACAGGATATTAGCCGGTTTTAAATCTCGATATACAACAGAACGATTATGCATATGTTCTAAGCCAAGGATGACTTCCGCTGCGTAAAAGACCATTTCACGTTCTGTAATTCATCAAAGTAATATCGATTAAATTGATGTAGACAAAAGAAGATCAACCAAAGAGTAATAGACAAAATAACTGCTCCGTTTAAATTTAAATTATCTCTCCGGCGAACACGATGGTCATCCGATTGACCTTCCATTTAGCAAACCTTGTCATGATGAACTCAAAATAATGGACTACCAAGGAGATTCAGATCTTTCTTTATTTTGTTTAAGTCTACGTTTAGCTGTGCATTACCGTCCTTTAGATCACGTACCTTTTTTTGTTTGATCTATTATATGCAATAATCATCTATGGAATTTACCGTATAATTGTCCCTTACATTCTAGACCACTTCTGCTCGCCTCACTATTGAAGTTTTATGAAGGGTTTTGTTGTTGTAATCTATTTAACCTCATGCATGATTATGTCGTATTTGCTGTTGCCTATTATGTTTAATTGCCGAAAGCTTAATTATCCAAGTGTAAGGTTAACCAAACGAGTCCGAGAATTTCTCCGGTACTTTCTCAACAAAATATTTAAGTATGACCAGATTCACGATGACATGAAGCATTGATCAGAATCTCTTGCGTTTATGTAATCGGTTGGAAGATAATTTCTAGATGGAAAGAAAAATATTGAGAAATATTCTTGGACTAACCAGAAAAAACACCATGTTGACTGAGATGATAATGTAGATCACCACCATTCATGAGATCAAGTATAAAGCATAGCTTGTCAGGTGATTGAAATGCATATGTCATACAAACAATAAATGGGCAATCCTCCTAAATATTTCACGTGACATTTCAATTAGCATATTTTGAAATTTTAATGAGGAAAAATGGACGTTTTATATTTTTTCCATGAGTTGATTTAAATGTTTCTGTGAGAGAATGAGTAGTGAAATGTGAAAAGCAAAAATAGATTTTACGTGCAAAAATTGAGTGATTACAAACATAATTAATTTCGTAAAGTACTGAATGTATAGATTTCCTTAATTTAATTTCTGGATTTTTAGGTTTTGAATGAATTTACCCATTTGAATATATTACTTAATCTTAACATAAATTGTAAAAGGAATGATGACAGTGTGAAGTTTGAATTCTATGTTAAGCTAAATAGTCACAATGAACTTTTGATTTAATGTTAAGTGGAAGTAATAATCTGCTTCGATCTTCCTAATTTTCTCTCTTGAAATATTTTCCGACAAATTAAAATGGAAGGCTTTTTAAAATTGACAATTTTTAGTAGCATTAAAATGCTTATGCTTTTGAAGTTTTTCAATATTCCATTTTTCATGAGGAATAAAAAATTCAATTTCTTGCTATGAGTCATCATATACCTCTTGATGGAAATATTTTTCATTTCAATTTGAATTATAATTTCATTCAGCACGATTGAATTTCATAGAATTTAATATGAAAGCTAAAAGTACAAAAATCGTTTTTGCTTAACGTATCCTTCTCTTATTCTATTTCCTTCCCTTTTTTTTAATTCTGAATTCATTTTATATGGATTCAAAAAGTGAAACGTTGAAAGCTTACTCCAGTGCTAACAAGACTAAGCATGATACGTTCATTAAGTGCAAGCGTTTCGCCTTGCTTCATCTTGATCCGTTTCTTATCCAAACATTTCATTGCATACCTGCAACAACAACGACTTTGCATATGTTGAAAAAATTCAATTATCTTTGCAAATTATTAATTTTATCAAATTTGAATAATTTTGCTTGACAGATTCCATCGAATTTAATGATAATTTCCTATGATCATTTATCATTTAATTTAGTGGGTAATCCGCATGCCGAATGATTGATAAGAGATACACATAGAAGGGTTCATCCCCCAGATATGTTATCACCGACGATAGACCTTAGCGGCGGGTCAGTCAGGCAACGATAGTCGCATGAAGAATGGGATGCAACAGCTTCAAATACCTTGGCTCAACAATCTTCCACAATGGCCGTATGAAAAAAGAAAGCTACGCCACCTGGACGAAATGCGCTTAATCGCCCAAAGTCCAAAACACAATAACAAGGGAAATGGGACACAACAACAACTTGCATCTAAGGAGCCGCACGTGTGAAGACAATGTTCCACAGAAGTGGACCATGCAACCTAGCGGGACAAACGCTAAAGCGAAAAAAAATCATTTAATTTCGAACGATCAATTGTTTTTTAAAAAATTTTGCTGAAAGTGACGTTCGGTAATTAATTTAAATTGAGCAAACTTATAAAATGCCTTTGCTGTCCCTCCTTCGCTATTTCCCCTTCCTTATAATTTCTATTTCTCAAATTTTATAATTCAACAAATTTATTGCGTGCAAGATAAATGCATTTTGGATAAGTTAAATGAAATTAGCCAAGTAATTCAATAAGTGTGCTGAAGTTTGATCTATGAAAAGGAGATTTAATGCATGTAAGCATGCAATAAGTTATGTCCTTGGATGAACTTGTAAAAGGGGATAATTACATTTTCCCAGTGTCAGCCTTACGACAACCATATACCTCACCAAAACCACCACGTCCGATTATTCGATGTACCGAAAAATCGTTCACCGTTAAGTGCATATTAAGTTCCAAATTTTTCCACTGACAAAATCGCGTGAATTTATCGCTAAAATATCACAGAACTAAGAAGATAAATGGGTGAAGTTGGAACAAATTTAAAAATTTTAATTCGTTCAATTGCCCTTTTCATCAAATGTACCACGAAATTTCGAGAATTTTGCTACTAAATTATTTTACTTATAGTTCATTTTTTTCCAAAAAATTTTTAAATTTTTCAGTAAAAAAATTTTTCCTTTATATCCTACCAATTAGATGCTGAATTTTTTTCATATAAAAATTTGTCCTTACATCCTTCTAATTTCAGTAACTGTCACTAAGTCTCCCAATGAATAATTAATTGATGATACTGTAGCAAAACTTTGACTTGCCTAAACCTAATTGCAGCACTAGGTAACACGATTTTATGAAATTATATAGCAGTTGTGAGAAATGAAAAAGAAACCAACTGCCGGAGCAGATGAAGCAAATGGAAAGTTCAAGAAATGCCACCATTAATTTTTCAATAAAAATTCCAAAGACTTCGAGAATAACTTCATATCATTTGACGTTTTAGTTAATTAATTATATCACTTACCTTTCTAAAAATTTTTGGAATATATCATTTTTCAATTGTTCGCATATTTCGTTCACGTATGGCTGAAACGACATGCAATTAATGAATTATATGATAAGGAGGACTAATGACATTATTAGGTCTATCAGATTTATCAGCTCGATTATCAAGGCTAAATTCATTTTAGCTATGCAACATGGGAATGAATGTAACACTCAAAGTTAGTAATTATCAATTAACAAATAATTTTAAAGTTATTGGAATGTGTTGCGAAACGTCGCTTACTGCGTCCCTCATCTATACATTTATTTTACCTGGAACAAATCCGGTTGTGCGCTGTTCTTCATTAAATTCCTCTGCACATGTTGCAATGAGCTTTTTGAATAATTCTATAATGAAATTTACGAGTAATTATCATTTGGAATTGAATTCTTCCAATAATTGAACACTACAAATCAAAAACATCAATCATATGAAAATGTATTAGTTCCATTTTAAAAAATCCTGCATTATAAAATTTAAATATGCCGAAAACTTTTTCATTTAAATGCAATTATTTCGAATTAACTCTATCGACTAAGCAATGGAAATTTTTCACTCGAAATTTTGAATTCTGATGATCGGGATCCATAAGAATTACTCGAACTATGTAAAATTCTTTCTCATTAAATTTGAATTTTCATTTCTTCTAAAATTAAACAAACCATTCAATAGCAACATAATTAGTTCAGTTAAGGTGAAATTGTATGTATCTACAATTTAATTATAATAAATCATTTAATTGATAATAAATCATTTAATTACATGTGAATGGGCAAGCATTTCCACCATAATGCTGTGGTCGTAGATTTCACGGGCCTTAATTAAACGCTCTTCCGCAGTACCCATCTTCTCATATTCTCTAATCTAGAAAAATATTAATGATAAATTGTGAAATTAGTTTTTTATCATTAGCCAATTGTCATTTAATTTTGAGGAACTTTTCATGCTCAAGTTTACAGCTTTTCAATTTCATAAGTTCACCTAATTACGGCGAAATCGTAGTTTATTTATCTTTTAACAATGAAGCAATCAGTTGGAAAAATTATATTTTACCAATGCTTTGAATAGGTTAATGATTTCTTCATTGTCAATTAATGTACATTTAGCCTCACAGATATTTCACATCAATTTTTCACATCTTTTTGCACAAAAAATTGATGCAAATTTTAGGCAGAAAAAATTTTAATAAGTTTACCGCTTCGTAAAATTTGATTTGTGGGCAAGCTGTTTCACAGATATTGTCCGCAAAATCTTTCAACAATAAAAATCCTAAACGTTGACTGAATATCCGTTCAAATTTCATTTCACCCGTTTTCTCCAAATATTTTTGCATAATACTTCGAACACTGAAAGTGTGTAAAATCAAACAGCAAAAAATGAACCATCGAATTTTGCATGCTGAATAGATTTTTTATAAATTTTCTAAAATTCAATTTTGTTTTCTGCAAAATTAAATGAATCATTGTGACAGGATTTGGAGTGACATTGTCGTTTACCTGATTACGGAAGTTCCACATTGTAATAAAGATATACCTAGGATCCGGAAGAATTATTTTTTTGGATGCTCGAGCGGCTGGCTGATTTCTGGATTTCTCCATAGCCATCAAATAGCTGACATCGGCGAGAACGGCTTCGAGATCGGCCATTTTGCGCTTTTCCTTTTATTGTTATCGTTTGGTTGTCCAATTTCATAACACTATTTCTTCTAGATTTTTCCGAACCTACCAGCTTTTGAAAAATAAATTCCCACTAAATGTAATGTTTTTATTTGAACTGCAAATGAAAAGGAAAAAATTAATTTCGAGAAAAAGGATTGGAAGCGGTCGTCGATATGTAAAGTAAAACAAAAAAAGCTTCACATCCATTTTCCTTATTTTTTTTTTAATTTCATCATTTCACTTGCAAAATTGAAAAGTGTCCCTAAAATTCATTATTTTTGTCATAAGAATTCGAAATATTTTAATCATTTGTATTCAGATCGTTATCTAGGCCAATAAATTCGTGCGAAATGTGACTAATATGATGGTTGAATATCCAGCATAAGCCGCATTTACCATCTTAATGAGATCTTTTATGCTTTCAAGCATTTGAAAATTTAAACAAAATAAATAGAAAAAGGAATTGTTTCTCCCAAATAATTGAGAAATTTCAAGAGTTATCGATGGCAAAAAAATAAATTTCCCTGTGGATGCGCAGTATCTTCCTCCTTCCTCCTCCATCCCTATTGAAACGTAGAAAATTTTGAAACAACGGAGCTCCTACTTGGAAGTTGAAATTTTTTTTGAGTGACTGAGAAGAGAGATGTCCTCCTCTGTCAGCATATGTGTCAAGATGAATTTCTGGAAAACAAAGATGAAAAAGCTATTAGTGGGTGATTGCAAGCAGAACTGAAGTGAATGGGAGCAAATTGACATTTTTTTCAATTAATTTTAATATTCAAGACTTTTGCTATCTAACTTGATAAATTTTATCGATCGATTCCAGCGTAATACCTCAGTTCAGTTTTGTCCAATCCAATCCAATCCATCCAGATAGACAAAGACAAAAAAAATAAATCGATGAAATTCAGCTTAGCATCCTTCCTGTTTCGCTTATTTTCCAAAAGTAGAAAATTATGAAAAATTCATTTCACTATTACTATTTAATAAGTTTTGATCCATTAACTATTACTGATTAACTGTGCTATTCCAGCAGCTATAATAATATTTTCAAAAATACAAATTTGAAGTACTTAAATTTAATGAGAGACTTATTTTGCTATTTGCTTTTGAAAATGTTTTGAAAAAGGAAACTTTTTCACACAATGCAACTTATTCGATTCAATTTTTTGTTACGATTGTTTTAAATTTAATCAAAAATTCATTTCTTTATTATTTTTGGAAAAGTTGGAACAAAAAAATTTGACACAACTTAATTAAATTTAATTTTTGTCGTAATTTTTTAATTCAACTGAAAATTTCTTTTGCTATTGATATTAAATGAATTTTCATATGAAAAACAGAATCAAATATTAATGGCTAATTGTCCGCGATTAGTAGTGATATCATTTTCAAAAATTAAAAAAAATAAATAAACTTAGTATGTATCATTATCGTTGTAACAGTGGAAGAAATTAAAATTGGAATGAAATGTTTGAATAATCCAGAATTCTCACAGTATTCAATTATTGAATTCATTCATCAGAAAATTAAAAAGCAAAATTAAACTAAAAAGAAATTTCAAAATAAAACTTAAAAAAAAGTTGCCAGGAAAATTAAAGAAAAAAAAGAAATTTCAAAGGCAAAAAAATAAGATTTCGAGTGAAATGACAAAAATATTTGTTTGTCAACATTTGACTATAAAGAAGTTAAATTAAGAGGCGTAAGTTGAAACTGAAAAAAAAATTTTATTTCAGAAAAAATGAGAAAATTAAATTTTGCAAATTACAGTTTTGAAATTAAATACAACCAAAATTTGGTCCAAATTTAATTATCGTATGCAAATGATTGAAATTGGGCAATCAAGATTTTACTACATCGAGTAATTAAATAAAAATTTTAACTAAAAAAAAAGCATTCAAATTGTCAATTCGATGGAACAAACAAAATAGACCACTAAACATTATGAAATTGTCAATGGTTTGAGTGTTTTAGATAGAATTAGAAAAAAAAAATTCAAAAATTTTCATTTAAAGTTGAAAAAAAAAGGAATGACTTTCAGTTTTGAAAAATTTTAAACTTAATGCTTCCATCCTTCTTTTTACTTACTCTCCCTTTTTCTCTCTCCTTCTCCTTTAACTCTTTTCCCACTCATCACTAAAATTATGCAATTTTGAAAAAGCCTTAAATTCATGGGTAATTATGGGCGAGAGAGAGAGAGAAAGAAAGAAAATAGAAAAAGCTTATCCGGAAAGGAAATAAAAAAATTATTTAAATCTAAAAAGAAGAGAGAGAGAAAAAGAGAGAATCTATGTAACATTTAACCATTATAAATATGAATAAGGAATAAGTTAATAAATAAACAATGATTACTTACAATTCCCAAAGGTGTCGTGAAGTTTCTCTCTTATTGAATTTCACAGACACTCTCCTGTTTCTTCCCGATTGCTTGCTTCCTGGAAATAAAAGATTCTTTATATTAGCACATAAGGGTGATAGAAGAAGTTTTTTTCGATAGAGCTAAATGGATAATTAAATTAGTAATTAGATTACACTGATAATGTGCAATACTTGAACTAAGTTGTAATTGTTAAAATTATTCAACTTTATTAGAAAACTCCACAAAAAAAAAAACAATCGAACAGCTTTTCCGTAACAATTCGAAATATTACACATACATCACTATGATTTATCCAAACCGGACAATCATTATCATTTCCTTTTTTTCCTGTTTACCTGATAAAATTGCTGAACATATGAAAAAAATTACTGACAGTTAGTTTTGTTTCCGCAGAAATATGGAACAAATGGCTGTTTTAACATTAGTCTATTAACCTTAGCAGACATAGCACGATTGCACGTAGTTTAAATGTTAAAGTTAGAAAAAACAATAATCAAATATTCAACTTTCAGCAAAGAAAAACTTCGAAAAAATGGTAAAAAGTTACCAATACTGTAATTTGTTAGATGAAAACCACATCGATTAGAAATAAATTTAATTTTGAACAAATAATGGAAAGAAACTCGTCAAAGGATTACAGTAACATGGGAGAGGGATTAATTAAATTCACAGTTCAACTTTTAACATTCACATATTATGAAATTCAGAAATTCAAAACGACAAATGACATCTCTCATTTGACTAATATTAATAACTTATGCTTACGTCACTATTTTCCCGCCTACTTTTTGTTCCTCTGTTCCAAAATTAATTAAAAAAATTCAACTTTCACATAATTCATTAGAAAGGATTGCAGAAAAATCTTCCAATCGGAAACTACCACTAATTAATTCTTTAAATTAGCAAAATATTTTAGCACTGGAATATAATGAAATGCTGAAATAAGTGACACTAAAATGAAAAACTTAAATTGACTGATAATAGAAATGATAATAATTACAGGACTGATGACGGGAAAATAATTTTATCATTCATTTCTGAACAGTTTCTGGAAAAGATTTCAAATATTTCATTAAGTTGCTATTTTTAACTTGTTATTCAATTGTTTTATGAAGAACCAATCCTAAGGAACGGGAGGAGTGGGAGGAGGAAGGGGGGAGGTGTACAGTATCGTATTACACTTCCAGATATGACGTAAGGATACGTTCATAGATGAAGCAAAATCGGCCTACATCCGTAACACGACAGCTTAGCAAGACATTTCATCCTAACTTATGTTAATTAAATCGCCAACTAAATATTTCACAATCACTTATTCTAATGAAGAGGAAGATTTCTCATATCATTCTTACTGGTGTTTCATATTACTCTTTCCGGATAAGACGTAAGGATAAGGTAATGATTGACGTATAATGCGTAAGATTGATCTATGTTGTTGAGAACATAGTGAGATATTTAATTACCTAAACATCAGATAATTAAGCTGTTCTTCAAGTGTTTCATGAAGAATTACTTACTCTAAGAAAGGGAAAGAGAAAGGGAAGGAGGAGAGAAATGGCTACGAAATTGAAAACAATCGTTTTCAACGAAGTATGTGAGCAATTGATGTGATATTATTTCCCTAAAATTTCAATTGCAAATTTTTATAATTTCATTTTTTTTTATTTGACTAATTAAAAAAATGATATAAGGAACAAAAAAAAATTAATAAATAAACGCTTTTGAAATTTTAGGGAAATAATATCACATCAATTGCTCACATACTTCGTT